>PVIH01002305.1:0-195152 GCA_004025045.1 Sigmodon hispidus | reverse complement strand
TAAGGATATACAGGGATGGAAAAAAAAATTCAGAGGGAAAGCTGAACACAAAGTAAATATATGTGTAGCAATCTTATTTGCATTATCACCCTTGATAAGTCATGCTTATGATTTTTATCTTCTTTATAGTTATTGTTAACTTTTCAGCATTTTAAATTCATTTTACTGTTTTTCTTGATAAATACAAAATAAATAAAGAGAAAAAAAAAAGAAAGAACACTGACCCAAATCGTAGCCAAATTAAAGCAAGCTTATTTATTCATGTACATGGGCTGCCTCCCTCTAAGGTGAGTTTCAAAAGTTCCAATACATGGAGAAGATAATGTTTTAATAGCTCAGGGGTTAATGGGGTTACAAATAGGGGATTTGGCAGGCAAATGGATGAAGTTACAGAAGCAGAACATAACAAAGTGGTCATAATAGCAGGTGGTCATTATTATGACCATTATTATTACCTTTTGAAACTTAGATATGGTTGCCCTTGCCTGAAACAGGCAGAACAAAATCATTTGTAGTTATGGTTACAGGTGGGTCATAGGCCAATCCTTAAGAAAAATACTTAATTATAAATAGGGAGGAATCTAGTTTGCCTTCACTGTAAGATGGCTTTCAAGCCCAAGATGGACGCTTGGCTGGTTCATTACTGCTACTAATTTGGGCCTTAAACTTTCAGAACCACTAAAGACAAACCTCTCTTTTCCTGTAAAGCAGCCTGTGTCACATGTTTTACTAAAGTCACGTGAGCCTGAAAAATGCAACCAGGGATAGACAAGCCTGTTGTGATCTGATCTGATATGCTATATCAAGTTTACTCAATAGACCTAGTGGATGGCAATGGATGAAGACCTCGTGCCCCATGTGGGAGGCAACATCAGCATGGCAGGACACTTAGGCAGGTCTAAGTAGAAAGTCTTTATTATTATAAAGAGAGAGAGAGAAGGAGAGAGAGAGAGGGAAAGGAGGGAGAAGAGAGAGGAGAGAGAGGAGGAGTTGAGAGCTTGCTCCCTCTGGCAGGATGAGGAAAAGAGAAGACAGAAAGTCAGGCAGTGGGAATTCTTCTTAAGTGGAGCTTGATGTCAGAACTCAAGGCAGGGCAGGGCTTCAGGGGCAAGAACCCTAGCAAAGCCAACCTCCAGATCTTCCTGTCTCTGTCTTGGACTTGAAAGCCATCTTACAGTAAAGGCAAAGTAGGCTCATCCCTATTTATAATTAAATCTGTTTCTCAAGAATTGGGCTGTGTCCCACCTGGAACCTCTTGCTGTCCGGTCTTTCTCCCATCCCCAGCCTGCGATGCCTCACCTCCAAGGCCCCTGATAAATGCTAGCCACTGAGAACTTGCTTACAGAATTTGTTCCTCTTTCAGCTTGATATCAGCTCCCTTGGTAGAATTAATTCCTCTCTTTAGATGTTCCCATTGAACCTCCTTTTTATCTGTCATCATACTTTTTCAAAAGATTGTCTAGCATGAGTTCAGCCCATGCAAATCTGTGAAGCCTCCCATTGCATGGCGGTCTCTTTTTCACATGTCATGATTAGGCCTCTTGGTAAATACCAATCCACCCATAATTAGCACATCAGTGGGCTGTTCCTGTGTTCTTTGCAACCTAAGGGTTTCTGTATTTAATGACCCTAATTAAAACTCTTAGCATATCAAAGGAATTTTTTTTTTTTTTACAAAAACAACAATAATTAGCTTTGGAACTTTTCATGATTTGTTACTTTGTGAGCTCAGTGAGAGCTCACCCCACTCCCCCCATTTCCTGCTCACTCCTTTTTACAGGACTTCCAAGCAAGCAAAGCTTTGAAATTCTAATTTTACTCTCTACTGTGTGGAAATGGGATGGGTGATCATTTTCAAACCTTCTCTTTTTATTACAGTGCCTCTCTCAAATAACAGAGTCTCTGTGAGTTTTAAGGATGGCCAACTCAAAAGACTAGTTATCAAGTATTTCCTCTCTTCTAGGTAACTCCTACCAGCTTACCATAATATGCTAGGCTCTCCATATTTGACAGATGGATGGTTTGTATTATCACCTTGACAGGTCCTAGATCATCTAGTAGACAAATGTTAAGGCACATCCAGGAGGGAGTTCCCAGATTTGATTAGTTGAGGTGGTAAGACCCATCTAAGTGTCAGCAGCACCATTCCATCTCCTGGGGTCCTGGACTAAATAAAAAGGAGAAAGCAGACCTCCCTCTAGTCATGCTTCCTGTGTGCTGGCACAGTCTGGAACATACCCCAGATCCATGCCTGTCTGCCCACATCAGCTCTACATTCCCTATGCTAGCTGGAGTCACAGCTTGTGCAACCATCAAGCCTGATGAGTTCTCCAGATTTCCACACACCCAACTGTCCCTATACTCCCAAGCCTAGATATGGACAAATGGCTTGTGTACTATTCCACTCAGGTGACTAACTACCCAAGATCCAGCTGTACCCACATTCCCAGAAGAACCAGCTCAGATTGTAACCCAGCCTGGTGAGTGAACAAGACTCTACACCACCGCTCCACCACGACCTCCATCCCATCATCCTCACACTCCTAGGCCTATCTCAAGTGTTACAGACTGCTTATTGGCCCAGACAGACCATCCAGGAGTCACACTGGTCCAAAGAGACCATTCAGGAGTCACACTGATCCAGAGAGATCATCCAGGAGTCACACTGATCCAGAGAGACCATCTAGGAATCACACTGGACCAGGCAGACCATCTAGGAGTCACACTGGACCAGAGAGACCTTCCAGGAGTCACACTGGTCCAGAGAGACCATCCAGGAGTCACAGTGGCCCAGAGAGACCATCCAGGAGTCACAGTGGCCCAGAGAGACCATGCAGGAGTCACAGTGGCCCAGAGAGACGATCCAGGAGTCACACTGGACCAGACAGACCATCCAGGAGTCACACTGGACCAGACAGACCATCCAGGAGTCACACTGGACCAGACAGACCATCCAGGAGTCACATTCACATGATTTTTTTAGTTTCCACTGAATTATAATTACTCCTCACTCTCTAATAAAAAGTCAACACTATCTGAAAAACTGACCTGTGAGCAAAGGTGCAGTGAAATCACCAAACGAGACCACTCTGTGGGTAGAAGAAAGTTTTTCTGAAGCACTGGCCTTCTGACCTAATCTGAAATCAACCAAGATTGGGCAACAACAAAAAGAGAATCAAATTTCACTCTACAGAAGCAGGATAGAATCTCATATTGACCCAATCAATGAAAGAAGCCCCACTTCCTCATATGGTTTTAGCTTAGTCTATGGGTGACATCTGTAAATAGTGCTTGGGATAAATGGCCAATGAAGAGTCATGCACTGGGCCAGGGAGATGGCTCAGTGGATAAAGTGCTTGCTGTGCAAACATGAGCCCTCCTGTTGGACCCGGTGTGATATGATATTGTTTTACCCAGTTAGCTAGCAAATATCTATGAATGGAGAGGCTTGCTGCATCATGGATGCAAGATGATGGATGAGAGGTGCAATGAGAGGTAGAGGCATTCAGGAGACACTCAGACTGTTTCTACGTAGAAGGAATTTATTATTATAATAACAGAGAAAGGAAGAGAGGAAGGAGAGGGAGAGAGATATGGAACACTTTCAGCCAGAAAGAAGCAAGAGTTTCAGGTGGTGGGAATTCTTCCTAAATGGGGCTTGACATCACAATTCAAGGCAGAGTGTGGCTTCAGAGGCTAGAACAGAATCTTAACACATCCCCCCATGTTTCAAAGTTCAGATTCCCAGAATAAATGCCAGGTGTGTGTGGTGGCCTGCCTGTAATCCCAGTGCTTGGAAGGCCGAGAGAGGAGATCCCTGGAGCAAGCTGGCCAGCTAGACTAGCCAGATCAGGGAATGCTGGGTTTATCTGAGAGATTCACATTAATGAATAAGGTGGAGAGAGATCAAGGAAGACTCCTGACATCAACTCCAGGTCTCCATATAATACACATTCACATACCAACATGTGCCCACACACATGTGAGCACCTGTCATGCCACACACATAAATATACAGAACAGAAGAGTAGGAAGGTCATCAACTGAAGACTAAGGATGCATGCATAAAAATCTATACATAAGTAAAAGCAGAAACACCCTGTAAGAGACTGTTCACTTGGCCCCAAGAGTTGAGTCCCAGCCACTCCATTAGTGTGGTAGAAACAAAGGTGCCCATCAGAATATGTTCTCAATTGTTTCAGCATTCATAGTCTATAAATGCATATGAAGCACCAGGCTAAGAGAATAATTGCTTATGAATCCTAGCTAAAAAGATATCACTAGGCTTGGATTGTTTGCCTGGTACGTATGATGCCCTGGTTTCAATCCTCAATACCACCAAAAGAAAAAGTTGAGTAAAAAGTCCCCCTGTGTTTCACATAACAGATCCCTGAGTGAGTGCATGCCTGCCTACCTTCTTAAACTATGAACTCCTTTTGAACCACAGTTCTACTGCAAAGAAGGGAGTCTAAGCTAATTAAGAATGTAAATTAACTATTTGGCTGCAAGGATGCTCATCACATCTTATTTATATCAGCAGCCTAAACATCTAACCATAGGAGAATGGTTACAGCCATTAAAGAAATGATTCTCTTGATAAATATTTGTTGGCATAAAAATGAATTCATTAGGCTGAAAATAAGGCTTATAAAGCAATATGATCCCAATATATTTTCTGTGGGTATATATGTACTCAGAGAGAGGGGGAGAAAAGGGGGATCAAATTTAGATTTTAAAGTAATTTTGTGGAAAAAAAAGATAGATAAGAGAGATGATAGACAGACATAGAACACATAGATAATAGAGATTAGAGAGAGATGATAAAGGATAGGTAGAAAGCTAGAAGGAAGATGATAGATAGGTAGGTAGATAGATAGATAGATAGATAGATAGACAGATGACAGATAGGTAGGTTGGTAGATAGGTAAGTAGATAGATAGGCAGACAGATAGATTTGCTTCTCTATATCCTAACCTAAGTGTGTGTTCTGTGTTTGGCTTTATTTTGTTTTGAGGCAGAGTCCCACTCTGTAGATCAGACTAGCTTGGAACTTATTGTGTAGCCCAAGCTGTTTTTGAATTCATGACAATCCTCCTGTCTCAGCCTCACACATACTGGGATTACATGCATGAGCCACATCTACTAGCTCAAATCTACATTTCCTCTTTTTCTGCAATGAAGTGTTGAATAAAACCTATATACTTGCAATGAAAACTCCCTTAAGACATGGGTGTCCCTGAATCTTTGCTATGGTATGATACAGCCCAGGACCAAAGCCATGCTGTTTGAACTTTCATCTTCCAAGACCTACTAAAAGAAAATCCAAGAAAGTAGATGGTAATTCGAATAAGGAAACACAGGGAGGAAGAAGCTCTGTGTGTCTGAGGAATAAGGAAGAAGTGATGGTCCCATGGGTCTATGATATATGGCAGAGTCTCCAGGGGGCCACAGTTTAAAGCCTGACAGACTCTCTAGGAAGACCTAGCAAATGGAAATGAAAGAAACTGGGCTCAAGCATCAGAAGCTTTGTCTCCTAAGCAGAAATCCTGATGTCAATCAGAACCCATGTAACAGAAGCTGAGCATGGTGACCCAGCACTGGCTTCCTGGGAGATCTGGGAGAGAGCCTGTGTCAGAAAACAAAGTGAGCTACTAGCAAGTGGTCCAGACTCCAGTGACTAAATCCCTTCCATATCAATGCATACAACCCTAAATAAGCTTAAACACACACACACACACACACACACACACACACACACACACACACACACACACACACACGAGAGAGAGAGAGAGAGAGAGAGAGAGAGAGAGAACTAATTAGAAAGAATTTGGAAAGAGAAGTAGTGAATAAGACAGAATATTGGGAAGGGGTAAAAACAGTCAAAATACTATGTGCACACTTTTGAAATTATAAAAGAAACTTTTTTATAATACAAAGCACAACAAAATAAGAACAAGCAAACAACGTGAGCTGCTCCTGGGGAACAATACCCAAGATATCCTTCTGAACTGTAAGCAAAATAAAAAACCTTTCCTTTGTTAATTACTTCTTGTCAAATGCTTTGTCCCAAAAAAGCAAAAAGCAAAGCATATCCAAGCTGCAAACTAAAACCACTGAACAGCTTGGGATCAGAAACACCTTGGACTGGCACTTTGGATGCTACTCCCCCTAGAGGAAAACCTGACTCAGTCTTGATGTTGGGGTGACGAAACTGGATCTGCCCCAGGAGTGAATGCTGAGCTAAGCCATATTGGGACCTTGGGACCTCCTGCTCTTGCTGGGGAGGAGATGGGGAGATGTGGAGAAGAGAGAGTGACTGGAGGAGAGGAGACCTTGAACAAGGATATACACAGATAGAAAATGTGACTAAATTCATAATAAAAAGAAGAAGAAGAAGGAAGGAAGGAAGGAAGGAAGAAAGAAAGAAAGAAAGAAAGAAAGAAAGAAAGATGATGGGTGAATAAAGTGATTTTAAAAAAATGCTTTGTCCCAGTGCTAGGAAAAAAAGAGGAGCCCTCTAGCAGCTCATACTGTGGGGTGCAGTTGTATGTGAGTCTCCTCCTTCTATTACCAAGGCTCTCAGAGTATGGAGTCTGTTCCATTCTACTTTGATCTATAATTTTGGACTTGGACATAAATGTTTAGGAAGAAATTGAGAGTGGGTTGGTTAGTAAAATAGTAAACAAAATAAAGAATAAAGATAAAGAACTAGTACCAAATGTAGTAAGGTTACCTCCAGGAGAGGACATGATTCAGGTGTGGATTTGAAGGATTATTAGCCTAGCAAAATAGCTGCCCCATGTTAGTCAGGGCTGTCCAAAGAGGAAACCATAGAGCTGGATAGATGATTCAGTGAGTGACATTGATTGCTGTGTACACAGGAAGACCTGTGCCAAAAGCTGGGAGTAGCCATGTCAACATCCATAATCCCAGCACTGTGGGGTGGATCACAAAGGATTGCTGGCTGGCAGCCTGATTCTGTGTTTACTCAAATAAACACACACACACACACACACACACACACACACACACACACACACACACACACACACCACTGCAGTCGAATTATGTTGTTACCTTGTAAATAACTGTCCTGCCCACTGGTTTAATTAAAACCCTGATTGGCCGGAGGCAGACAGGAAGTGTCTAAGACTAAGAAAACTCTGGGAACAGAAAGAACAAAGCAGAGATGTCACAGAGAAACCAGCAAAGGAACCAGTAGATACAGAGGACAGCTATGCTGTTTTGACAAAGGTTACCGAGCTGCATGGCTGAACAAGATAAAAATCTTGAGTTAGCTTAAGAATTAAGAGTTAGCAAGTTATATGCCTGAGCCCCAGATCAATCAGCATAAAATTAATATAAGCATCTGTGTGATTCCTTGGGACTGCATATCTGTAGGTCTGGACCACAGGTCAGACAGGCCAGAAACTTACTACTACAATACACCACACTCATACACACCACACACACACACACATACACACACTAAAAATAAAATTATCTTTATTTTAAAAGAAGTAAAGGTAAGGAATCTGCTCAGAAAAGAGTTTAAAGATATTGTAGCTCAAATCTCTCAGCAAATACTTTCCAAAATAGGACCCAGAAACAACAAATCAAGCTGAGGGCAACTATGAATTGGGGGCTGAGACACTTCTGCCATTTATATCCCTCTTTAATCAAAGCCCTGGACACCACAGCTTGCTGCTCACAGGAGTTTAAATGGCACTTTGATTAATGGACTTGATCAGTGCCCACCGTTGTCCAACCACAACACTGGCCTCCATGGTTCACACACAAGTCACATTGTCCTCTTTTATTACAGGAACTGAAAGACATAATGGTCTGATAGACAGCAGCATAATTTATGAAAAATATAATTTTTAAGAGAAACCATATTTGAGCTCAGAGAGAACCTCAGAGCCCATTGCTATTTTAATTTTAAACAGCCAACACAAATAATTAAATGTCAGGTCATATTGACAGCATCAAATTTAAGAGAGTATAGATGGCAGACAGCCCCCAGAGTGCTGGAGCATATTAAATCAGATTTATCAAAGTACTGAATCATATTTTGCTTTTGAAATCAAACAACAGTATTGATTGGGTTAAAAATGAGCCACTTTTCCAAAACCTCTCAGCTACAAATATCACCAAACAAACCACAATTCTTTAAAAAAGCAATCAAGAGAAAGGAAGATGAATTCACAAATAAGCAATAAGTTTCTTTTTAGTCTTTTCCTTTCTCCTGGTTTCATGATCTCACACCAACCTATTTTAAATGTTGACTCCAAAGGGCCAATGGATGCATACAGCCAATAATCAGGGCCAAGGTAATGGTGGAGGCTTGATCTGCTTTAGAACAGGTTAACGAGTATTTTGTCTAGAATTCACTCATAATTTTGTGCACCTGAGTATCTGTTTCTCACACCAATTTTTGTTCTGTACTGGATACTATGGACATTTTGCATAGCTATTCCAGTTTAGCAAGAATTTTTTGAGTGTGTGTGTGTGTGTGTGTGTGTGTGGTGTGCTCACACAGATGCCTGTGGAGACCAGAAGAGGCCATCATATCACCTTATTTGGAGTTCCAGGAGTAAATAACCCCACGTTGGTGCTACAAATCAAAATCAGATTCTCTGCAAGAGCAGCAAGCACTCTTAACTGCTGTGTCATCTCTCTGGCCCCCAAAAAATGTTTTGAAACCTTTAAAGATGACATCTTCTGTGGTTTGAATGAGAATGGCCTGTGTAGGTTCATATATTTGAAATCTTGATTGTAAGAAGACTTTTTTTTCCTGTCCCTCAGTTTTCAAACAGAGACTTCATTTATTTATAAAAGGTCAGCCTCACTCAGGCTTGCAGGCTAAGTCTCATAGCTTATGTTAACCCACATTTCTTAATCTACATCTGTAACATGGCTTAACCTCTCTTTTATCTTGTGCCTCTCGATTCCTCCTAAATCTGGCTGGCAACTCTTCTGACTCTGCTCTTCTTCCAATGTCCTTAGTCTGGTTCTCCTGTCTAACCTTATCCTGTCATCTCCTCTATTAAACCAATCACAGTGACTTATATTTACACAGTGTAAAATAAATTCCACATTTTCACTTTATGTCTAATTAAAAAGGAAAGTTTTAATATTCATATAATGAAATTATATAAAACAAAAACAGTTATCAATTAAGACTTATACTTACACTGTCCTGTTCATTTGGTTTTTTTTTTGGAAAATTAGAAAAAAAATACTCTATTATTTATATTATCTTTGTGAGTCTAAAGTTTTATATCTAATTTAAAATCTATCGTAACTAAGGAAAACTTTAACTATGACTATGTAGACTATATAATCTTCAACTCCATCAAGACCCCAGAAAGGTTAAATGTTACCTAGCAACAAGGACATCTGGCTGCCTGGATAGTCACCCAAAGTTTTTTTGTAATGTTGGAGCATCCATCTTTGGCCTACAGGCCTATTATATCTGACAGACTTTTCTGCAAAGCAAAATTTTTGAATGACTATTCCACCTTGTCTTGGCAAAATTCAGCAATCACTTTCTTTTGTATCCTGCTTGTCCAATTTGAACAGCATAGTGTCATCAGTTAAGGCAAGGGAAGTTTTTTGCCCAGAGGCTAACTTTTGTCACAAAGAACAATAACTCCATATGGAGTTTTTTTGATGTTCATCATTGTAAGGATTTCTAAAGCTTGCATTCACCTGGAATGTAACAGTGTCAATCATCCCCCTAGGTGTGGCGATGCAAACATGGGCCCGCCCACCCTTCTAAGGAAAGGGCTCACGAGTCCCCGCCCCTTCCCCTCTTCTCTCTCTGCTCCCTTCTGCCCCTATCTCTGCTGCTGTAATAAACTCTCATGTGGTACTCCTGGTGTTGAGATTCCATTCACGCAACATGTGCAAAAAGCTAACAATCATCTTCTCTGAAGTAAATTGGTGCTACTGGGAGAAGATATGTCGTATTGTCATAAAAAGCCTTATATTATTAAAATACCTCAAATGCCATATTCTGTAGATCTTGGAAGTGTTTGAAGACCATGAGTCTAACTAAAATATATCTCTGTTTGACCTTAAAAATATATCTAACATGACTGCAAGTTTGGTTGTAATAGATGACTAACTACTAACTTGCATTTCTCTATTATCCTAAATAATATAACTTTCAAGAACTAGAAATTTACATTACATTGGAAACAAGAGTAGAAATGTATATACAGATGTTCTAACAAAATAACCTTAAATTTGTATCAGTATATAAAAATATCTTAAACAAAAATAGAAACTGAGGCATGAATCGATTTAGTTTTATGACTAAAAAAAAACTGGAATCAGATATTGAGGGTGAAAGCTAAAAGATCAGAGAAGCAGAACAGCAGCCACTAGAGACTTCTTACTTTCACTAATCCTCAGGACAAATGGAGGGCCTAGATCTAGTCTCCACCTCCCAAGTGCTGGGATTAAAGGCATGAGCCACCACAGCCTGGCTTCTATAGTTAACTAGCAGCTAACTGTAGTAGGATTATGTTATGTTGCTACTGTTTTCTGTCATTGTAAATATTTGTCCTGCCTTTGGATCTAATAAAAGCTGATTAGCTAAAGGCAGACATGAAGTATGGGCAGTTCTACTAGGCTAAGAAAACTCAGGAACATCTAGGAGCAGAAACAAATGTCAGACACAGAGCCACCAGAGAGACAATGCAGATCACAGGAGAAAATGCAGAGGAAGGAGGTTGAAATGCTGCTCTGAAAAAAAGGTATTGAGCTGCATGGCTGAATAAGAAGGGCTGAGTTCAGATGAAGAAGGCAGCAAATTATATGCCTGGACCCTAGGTCAATCAACATAAAAATAATACAAGTGTGTGTGTGATTATTTGAGGCTAAGTGGGGCTGGGAATGGGACCAAACCCCTGGTCTAGGCCCAGAAAGTCTAGACCAGAAACCTTTTACAACAGCTAACTCTACCATCTTATCTCCAGGAAAGCTTTATTTGTAAGAAAACAAACAAAATATCACACAAGAGAAACATATACACAGTATAACAAAAATAATCTTAAATTTGTATTAATAAACCAAAATCTATAACAATAAAAAATGTTTCTAAATTAATGGTTGATTTTTTTGATTAAAGTAGGTTGAATAATCTACCACCCCTTTTATCCTATTATTCCCCTATCATATCCCCTTTTTTCCTTTAGAAAGAGATTTTTGAATTTAACTTTTTAGCTTTTTTTTAAACTAAGACCAATAACAACTTGTAACCAACTTCTCTAAACAATGACAAACATTTATAATATAATCAATTGAATAACTAAAACCCACTCATACCTTCATCTCTTGGGAATGTGGGTGTCATTCTTTAGATTAGTTCCTGCTGTCCATGAGTGCTGGAATCTTTGAGGGAATCTTGAGAAAATCAGAAAAATTTATTAGGTTTTGATTGGAGTAGTCTATGAGATTGAACCATCTCATCCTCAAAGAAGGTTCATCCTCTTTCATCTCAACCTCCAAGAAGCCTAGGAGCTGTTTTGGATGCAGAACTCTGGAGCGACTATAACAAATATTCTGAGAAGCTGGATCACCTTCCATGTGATGTGTCTGTTCTGAAAATACACAAACTTTTAAAGCTAACATACATGTTAATACAAACATAGATTGCACGTTGTACACAAGTCAGTCAAGGATTTGCTTTATGTTTGAACAAGTAAAATATACATCATATGGCATATAGTTGCTTCTAAGCTTATTTCTTTAGGTTTGTAGTCAGGATTTCAGGGGGTCTTCCCTGATCAAACCTGATCCATGTCAACTTGGAATTAATCCACAACTTCTCATTTCCTCTGAAAACAAAAGTATAACCTCTCCCCAAAAGCAACACACCTTCTGACTTCCATTTTGAAAGCAAGATATTTATAAAATATATAGGTTGATTTAATCTAGAAGCTTTCAGAATCCAGTGTCTCTTAGCAGCCAAAAATAAAAGACAACACAGTAACATACAGAATCCAGACTCTCTGTGTATTTCCCATCTTTACATGGCCTTTATGTATTACTTTATTCTCTTTTTGAGGACTTTATAATTTTAAAACTACATGTTTTTTACTGTCTATTTGTCTTGTCTTTTCCCTCCCAAGCCTTTGGACATTTCTAAACACAGCATAACCCATTTAGAAGTATTATTTTTCCATTTGAATTTGTCTTACTGGGTATCTGTATTGTTTCTTGATCACATGAGGTGAACCTTACACTGCTATATTCGTTTCTGCATGGTTCATCTTAGCATATGGCAATGAAAGCTGGCTTTTCCCCCCACCCTTGGTTCCTTGGGAGCTTAGCTTCATTGCATGGTGGAGGTATCAGTGTGAGCCACTTTGACCTCCCCAGCTCTGAGAAGCTGTTATATCACCAAGTTGCTCATAAATACCATTTAAGTGTTTAGTAGCAGGGCCTCTTAAAGGAGCCAAGGAAGATGTCTCTTAAAGGAGATGTGCCTTCATTTGTCTATAGTTAGTATCTAGCCTACCCAAGAAGAGGTGGCTATCAGAAGCCGAGTTTGGCTCTATTGTTTTGTGCACTTAGAAACTTTTTTAAGCTTTTTTAGGTCTTACATAGAAGTTCCAGCCCCACATGTAGGCAGACTTTTCTTTCTCACCTGCTAGTTTCCAAATAACCCACACAGAGACTTAATATTACTTATAAATGCTCGGCCAATATCTCAGGCTTGCTTCTAGTTAATTCTTACAACTTAAATTAACCCATATTTCTTAATCTACATTCTGCCACGTGGCAGTAACTCTCCTTTATCTTGCACCTACTTCCTCCTGTATCTGGTTGGTGACTCCCCTGACTCCATCCTTCTTCTTCCCAGTGTCCTTAATTTGGCTTTCCCACCTAACTTTGTCCTGTCTAACTATTGGCTTGTTACCTTCTTTATTAAACCAATCATAGATATATATGTATATATATTCACACAGCATAAAGGAATGTTCCACACTTTGTTCCTATTGTGGGAAGGATTAGGAGGTGTAGCCCTATTGGAGGATGTATAACACTGGGAGTGGGTTTTGTGGTTTCAAAAGCCCATGCCTGGACCAATGCTCCCCACCTGCCTCTTGCTTGTAAATGAAATGTAAGCTCTCAGTGACTATGTCAGTGCTTTGTCTGCCTGCTCCCATCATGACAGTCATGAACTCTAATCCTCTGGAACTTGAGTCCCAAATTAAGTGTTTTACTATATAAGTTACCTTGGTCATGGTGTCTCTTCACAACAATAGAAAAGTAATAAAGACATTTAAAAAACAAACCTGATCAGCAAATAGCTACTGTGTGCCTACAAATTGTGCTGCATCATAGAAGTTTTCTAACAGATAAAATACTGATGAAGGAGGTAACAGCAAAAGATGTGCTGTCTCCTTTTTTTAAGAATCTATGTGTGTGCATGTGTGTGTGTGTGTGTGTGTGTGTGTGTGTGTGGTGTGTGAGGGTGTGGGTGCACATGCCATGGCATAGAGCACACCTCAGACATAAATGCTTGCTTTCCACTTTGTCTCTGTACCATTCTTTGTTGTGTATTCCATGCTAGCTGGCAGGTGAGTTTCCAGAGACCCTTATATCTCTGTTTCCCATTTCACCATCGAAGCCGTGGGATTGCAGGTGTGCCCAACCATGCCCAGCATTTGCATAGATTCTGAAGATCCAAACTCAGATTCTCATGTTTGGGCCATAATCACTTTATTCACTGAGATATCTTTACAGTCCTCCTCTTGTTTGACATTTGTAGTGGGACCAATATTACCAAATTATATTTAAAAACAATTAAAAATTATTCTACTATAGACCTTGACTAATTGGTACTTAAAAAATATTTTCCAAAGAACTTTATAATTATCTAGCACAAGGTAGTCTAGATACAGATTCATTCATATGTGTGTGTGCCTATACATGTATGTGAAAGTATACATGTATGCATGTGTTTGTGTGCTTTGTATATGTAGTCATGTATATGTACATGCACATGTGTATGCATGCTTGTACCTACATATGTATATATGTGCTTGTGTGTATGTGATTTACATGTGTTTGTATGTGAAGGTTTGTATGTTTAAATGTGAAGGTCTATATATGTGTGCCCTTGTGTACTTGTGTTCAGATGTACATGTGTCCATATGTGTGCATTCACGTGTATGGGTCTATATGTGGGTGCTTGTGTGTCAGTTGTACATGTGTCTGTGTGTGTTTGTGTGTGCACATCCACATGGGTGTGTGTTTTGTATGTAGGTCTGTCTACATGTGCGTGCTTGTGTGTGTAGGTGTACATGTGTGATATGTAACATATGTGTCTGTGTGTGTCTGTGTGTGTGTCTGTGTGTGTGTGTGTCTGTGTGTGTGTGTGTGTGTGTGTCTGTGTAGGCCAGAGGACAGCCTGAGTTGTCATTCCCTGGGAGTTACCCATCTTCTTTATTGCCACTGAGCTTGAAGCTCACTTTCCAGGCAAAGCTGGCCAGTCAATGAGCCCAAGGATCCCTGTCTTTGCCACCCTAGTGCTGGGGTTATGAGTATGCTCCATCATACTGTGATTTTTAGTGGCTGCTAGAAATTGAACTCAGCAAGCAGTTTAAAAAGGCTGCCCTCCCTCTTATATGAGGTGTGGAGCAGGTGGTAGTTCAGATTTGGCCCTTGACCATCACACAGACACTTCTACATTTCTGTATTACTGTGCATTTGGATAATCAATGGTTGGCATTCATTTGGTGAGGACAAAAACAACATGAGAACTTCTAACTTGGCTTGATGTTTCTTCTATCAGATCACACAGGTCACCACTGTCTGTAAGCACTCCCATGAGAGTGGCCTCATGGTCTCCTGCTGGTGGGAGAAGCCAGCTGGGATGTCATTAAGCAGGTACCCTGAGAGTCCCAGGACGAGCCAATGTCTCATCTCCTATGTGCCTCAGGGTTCTAACACAGCCCGTTGACTTACTGTTTCTCTGAATTCCCAGACTCTGAAGTAAAGAGAGAACTATTGTTGTGATAGATGTCAGGCTGTTCCCAGACTCATTAGGGTCACAGTTCTGGTAGCCATTACAGGACAGGCTCGGTCAGCTATCCCCAATGGACCAATTAAAGAAATGGAAAGGCTTGGGGTTTAGAGTTCAGGGGTACAACTAGATGGACTATTCTGTTGTAGTAAGACATTTATTAGAAGAATTGTTAATGTTACAGACAGACAGGCAGCAATATGCTGGGGTCCCTGAGCAGAGATCAAATCAATGTGGCAGAGTAGAGGGGACTTCCTCATATGTTTCAGATAATGGGAGGGTTCAAGCCCCCTGGCTGATAGAAGTTCATAATCCATTCTTGCAGTCACACTATCTTTGAGATGACTCAAAGAGGGTTGGAGAGTGAGAATCTGAACAATCAGTTACTGTAGAGTCAGAAAACATCATTTCTGGAATTAAATAATAATTCAGCCAAAAGTGGAGAAAGTGAGATAATATGGAATGACCCTGGTTTGCAGAAACAGGCAGAAAAGGGGGATGTACTCAGTGGAGCCACATGGGGAAGAGGAATAAAGAGAACCAGGGAGCCCTTCGTGGTGAAGTCCATCTTTGAGGTTCTGATATGAGGTTTGGGTTTGAATAGAAGGTAAAAGACATGCACAGCTAGGCAGCCCCTGTCAGGATCATCAGTCACTGATCTGCCATTGTCTGGGTAGCAATCATTCTCCAAGGTGGTCTGATGAGTTGCTAAAATTGTGTGCTTCTCTTTCCCCAGGAAACAAGCACTCCCTCCAACCACGATGCTAGCCCCTTCCTTCCTGATGCATGAGATCTCTAGGAGAATTCCACTGTCTTGGGGTCCACTGTTTTAACTGTTTGACACACAAATGGAAAGAAACAAGTACCCCTTTAGAATACAGTTCTCCCTGGTGAGGTGGCTTGGAAGGGTGCTTGCTACCAAGTGTGATAATCTGAGTTCAATCTGCCCATGATGGAAGGAGATAAGTAACTACCGCAAGTCCTCTGACACACACACATACACACACACATCATACACACACACACACACACACACACACACACACACACACTACATAAATAATATCTTGACTACTGCCAAAATGATCATATGGCCCCAGGAAAGGATTTTGTTCTTTTCATAGAAAAAGACCTAATGTTGGGCCAGAGAAATGGCTCATCAGGTAAGGTGTCTTCTGCCAAGTCTAACAACATAAGTTTAGTCACAGTGATCCACATAGAGAAAGGAGAGAATTGATTCCCGCTTTATCCTCACCTTACAAGCCAGAGCAGGAGTGTGTCTACACACAAATGAATAATAAATGTTTAAAAAAATTAAGACAGCACTGGGGGACTGACACCTTTGAAACTCAGACCTGTGTCCAGAGTGGAATCGGAAGTGAACAGATCCCAGCTCTTGAGCCGCCCATCCAGAGAATCCCTATCTAGGGCCAGGGTCACACCCAATGTTCTGATCTCAGACTCCCGTTAGGAGACAGGCCCTAGTCTTTAGCTGGGAGAGGCCTTCCCCAGTAATCCCTAACAGAAGGGATCTCCCACGGCCAGGCCCCACCTCCAGGGCAAGTTGTGTCATCATAGACAATCAAGTATCTTTGAAACCCTGCCCAGAGCAGAGTCAGAGATAGTACAGACTCCTTGTTCATAGCAGACAGGAGACACACAAGCCCTATAGCCACAACTGACTAGGGGCTGACTAAGTGTGAACCACAGAAGCAATGAGCAGATGCCAGTACAAGAATACATATAACAATGTAACAATACAAAGAAAAACAAGGCAACACCAGAAGAAACTGGTGGTTCTACAACACCAAGACTCAAACAGAGCAATGAAGAGGAAACAGAAGAAAACAACAGCAAAAACACCTTTAGGAAAATTATAGAAGCCTTTAAAGAGGATATTTAAAAAATTCCTTTAAAAAAAATAGAAGAAACCACAAACAAAAAATTGGAAGAGATAACAAATCCTTGAAAGAAAACCCAGAAAAGGAAAACCAAAAAATGAAAGAAACATTCCAGGAACTAAAAACTGAAATAGAAGCAGTTAAAAAAAAAAAAAAAGCACAAAATGAGGCAAAGGTGGAAATGGAAAATCTGAAGAAAAGAGCTGGAACTACAGATACAAGCATAACCAACAGAATTCAAGAAATGGGAGAGAGACTCTCTGGAGTGGAAGACTCAAGAACAGAAATAGATACATCAGTCAAAGAAAACACTAAAACCAAAAAAGCCATAACACAAAATTTTCAGGAAATTTGGGACACCATGAAATCTGAGAATAATAGGAATAGAAGAAGGAGAAGAATACCAACTCAAATGCACAGATAATGTATTGAATAAAATCATAGATGAAAACTTTGCCAACTTAAAGAAGAAAATGCCTATAAAGATACAAGAAGCTTACAGAACACCAAATAGATTTGACCCCCCCAAAAAAAAAGATTTGCTTGCCACATACTAATCAAGTCACAAAACAAAGAAAACATGTTAAGAGCTGCAAAACAAAAGGGGCAATTTACCTATAAAGGCAGAATAACACCTGACTATTCAATGAAAACAAGAAGGTCCTGGTCAGAAGTTATACAAACACTAAAAGAGCATGGCTGTCAACCTAAACTACTATACCCAGAAAAACTATCAATCATCATAGATGGAGTAAACAAGATATTTCATGATAAAATCAGACTTAAACAATACCTATTCACAAATCTGGAAAGCATTACAGGGAAAACTTCAACCTAAGGATCCCAGATACACCCGTGAAACCACAAATAATCAATAACCCCACTGAAGAAAAGCCCCAAAAAAGAAAATACATCGAAGCTACCACCAAAAATAACAGCAAATAACAATCAGTGGTCACTAATATCCTTTAATATCTATGGACTCAATTCAGCTATAAAAAGACACACACTAACAAGATGGATACAAAAACAGAAGCCATTCTTCTGCTGCATACAAGAAACATACCTCAATCTTAAAGACAGACATAGCTCACAGTAAAGGATTGGGAAAAGATTTTCCAATCAAATGGCCCCAAGAAAAAAGCTGGTACTGCCATCCTAATATCTAACAAAGTCTACTTCAACTAAAATCAATTAAAAGAGACCAGGATGTACATTACTTATTCATCTCAGGAAAAATTGATCAAGATGACATTTCAATCCTGAATATTTATGCCCCTAATAAAAGGGCACCCATCTATGTAAAAGAAACACTACTAAAGCTCAAACCCCACATCAATTCTCACACCCTAATAGTGAAAGTGGGGAGACTTCAACACCCCACTTTCACCCTTAGATGGGTCAACCAGAAAGAGACTCAACAGAGAAATAAGGGGTATAACAAAGGTTATAACGCAAATGGATTTAATAAATATTTATAGAAGTGCCCACACAAACGTCAAGGAATATACACATTCCTCAGCACCACATGGAACTTTCTCTAAAATTGACCACATTATTGGTCATGAAGCAAATATCAATAGATATAAAAAATAAAAATAATCTCTTGTATCATATCAGACCACCATGGCCTAAAATTAGAATTCAGCAATATCAAAAATCAAAGCCTACCAACTCATAGAAACTAAACATCACACAACTGAACCACCTCTGAGTCAAGGAAGAACTTAAGAAAGAAATCAAAGTCTTCCTAGAATTTAATGAAAATGAATCCCCAACGTACCCAAACATATGGGACACAATGAAAACATTCTTAATTCATAGCACTAGATGCCTATATGAAAAACCTAGAGAAGGGGCTGGAGAGATGGTTCAGAGGTTAAGAGCACTGACTATTCTTCCAGAGGTCCTGAGTTCAATTCACAGCAACCACATGGTGGCTCACAACCATCTGTGATGAGATCTGGCATCCTCTTCTGTACACATAATAAATAAATATTTAAAAAAGAAAGAAAAACCTAGAGAAACCCCACACTAGAGACCTAACAGCACAGCTGAAATTGTTAGAACAATTAGAAGTGAAGTCACCTAGAAGGAGTAGTTGGCAGGAAATAATCAAACTTAGAGCTGAAATCAATACAATTGAAACAAAAGGAACAATACAAAGAATCAACGAATCAAAGAGTTGGTTCTTTGAGAAAGTCAACAAGAGATAAACCCTTATCCAAACTAACCAAAAAGCAGAGAGAGAGTATCCAAATCAACAAAATCAGAAATGAAAAGGGGGACATAACAGACCCCCATGAAATCCAGAGAATTATCAGGTCATACTTTGAAAATCTATATTCCACAAAAATAGAAAACTTAGAAGAAATGGACAGCTTTTTGGACAGGTACATTTACCAAAATTAAATGAAGATCAGATTAAATACCTAAACAGACCTATAACCCCAAAGGAAATTGAAGCTATCATTAAAAGCCTCCCAAGTTAAAAAAAAAAAAAAGAAGCCCAGGTCCAGATGGTTTCAGTGCAGAATTCTACCAGACATTCAAAGAAGAAATAAAACCAATACTCCTCAAACTGTTTCACACATAGAAACTGAAGAAATATTGCCAAACTCTTTTTGAGACCACGATAACCCTGATACCCAAGCCACTCAAAGACACAACAAAGAAAAAGAATTACAGACCAATTTCCCTCATGAATATTGATGCTAAAATTCTCAACAAAATTCTGGCAAACCGAATACAACAATATATAAAAGAAATGCAGGGATGGTTCGACATACAAAAAAAAAGCAAATGTCATCCAACCTATAAAAAATACTGAAGGAAAAAACACATAATTATGTCCTTAGATGCTGAAAAAGCCTTTGAAAAAATCCAACACTCCTTTATAAGCCCTGGAGAGATCAGGAATATAGGAAAAATATCTAAATATGATAAAGACGATTTACAAGAAGCTGACAGCCAGCATCAAACTTAATGGAAAAATACTCAAAGCAATCTCACTAAAATCAGGAACTACACAAGGATATCCTCTCTCCCCTTAACTATTCAGTATAGTTCTTAAAGTTTTAGCTAAATCAATAAGAGAACACAAGGGGATTAAGGGGATACAAATTGGAAAAGAAGGAGTGAAACTATCTCTATTTGCAGATGATATGATTGTATACATAAGTGACCCACAAAATTCTTCCAAGGAACTGCTACAGCTGATAAACACCTTCAGCAATGTAGCAGGATACAAGATTAACTCAAAGAAATCAGTAGCCCTTCTATACACTAAAGATAAAAGGGCTGAAAAAGAAATAAGGGAAACATCACCCTTTATAATAGCTGCAAATAGCATTAAATACCTTGGAGTAACTATAACCAAAGAAGTAACAGATCTATTTGACAAAAACTTTAAATAACTGAAGAAAGAAATAGAAGAGGATATCAGAAAATGGAAAGATCTCCCTTGTTCCTGGATAGGTAGGATCAACATAGTAAAAATGGCAATCCTACCAAAAGCAATCTACATATTCAATGCACTGCCCATCAAAATCCCAACACAATATTTTTTTGGACCTTCAAAGAACAATACTCAATTTTGTTTGAAATAACAGGAAAGCCAAGATTGTCAAAATAATTTTGTTCAACAAAAGAACCTCAGGAGGCATCACCATCTCTGACTTCAAGTTATACTATAGAGCTACAGTAATAAAAACAGCCTTGGACTGACATAAAAACAGACTTATGGATCAGTGGAATCGAATTGAAGATCCTGAGATTAACCCAAAAACCTATGAACACCTGATCTGTGACAAAAAGGCCCAAAATTTTCAATGGAAAAAAGATAGTATCTTTAACAAATGGTATTGGCATATTTGGAATGTAGTGTGTAGAAAAATGCAAATAGATCCAAGGCTATCACCATGTATAAAACTCAAATCAAAGTGGATCAAAGACCTCAAAATAAACCAGCCACACTGAACCTGATAGAAAAGAAAGTGGGAAATACCCTCCAACACATTGGCAGAGGTAGCCACTTTCCAAATATAACACCAGTAGCACAGACAATAAGAACAACAATCAGCAAGTGGGACCTCCTGAAACCGAGAAGCTTCTGTAAGGCCAAGGACCCAGTCAATAAGACAAAATGACAGCCTACAGAATGGGATAAGATTTTCACCAACCCTACAAGTGACAGAAGCTTGATCTCTAAAATATATAGAGAATTCAAGAAACTAGAGCCCAAAATGTTGAATAACCCAATCAAAAAAAGGGGTTCAGAACTAAAAAGGGAATTCTCAGCAGAAGAATTACAAATGGCTGAAAGGCACTTGAAAAAGTGTTCAACATCTTTAGCCATCAAAGAAATGTAAACCAAAACAACTTTGAGATACCACCTTACACCTGTCAGATTGGCTAAGATAAAAGACACACAGGACAGCCTATGCTGGAGAGGTTGCCGAGCAAGGGGAACACTCCTCCATTGTTGGTGGGAGTGTAAGCTTGTTCAGCCTCTCTGGAATACAGTATGGCAGTTTCTCAGAAAACTGGGAATCAGTCTCCCCAAGGATCCAGCAATACCACTTCTGGGCATATACCCTAAAGATGCACTTTCCGCACTCCAAAAACATTACCTCAACTATGTTCATAGCAGCATTATTTGTAATAACAAGAACCTGGAAACAGCCTAGATGCCCCTCATCTGAGGAATGGATTAACAAACTTTAGTACATCTACACAATCGAGTACTACTCAGCAGTAAGAAAAAATGATATCCTAAAATTTGCAGGCAAATGACTGGCTTTGGAGAATATCCTCCTAAGTGAGGTATCACAAACCCAGAAAATAAGCAGGGGATGTACTCACTCATGAGTGGACTCTAAACCAAAAGCAAAGCATGCCCAAGCTGCAAACCACAACCACTGAACAGTTTGGGATCTGAAGCACCTTGGAGCCCATTTTCTCCAGAGGAACACCTGACTCAGTCTTGATGTTGGGATGAGGAAAGCGGATCTTCCTGTAGTGGATGCTGAACTAAGCCACCTTGGGACCTTGGGACCTTCTGCCCTTGCTGGGGAGGAGATAAGGAGATAGGGAGAAGAGAGAGTGACTGGGAGGGGTGGGAAGGGGAAGAGATCCTGAATAAGGGGATACATGGATAAAAAATGAGACATTATTCAAAAAATAATAAATAAATAAACAAACAAATAAATAAATAAATTGCAGGCAAATTCAAACAAAATAAAAAATAAAAAAGACAGCACCGGATGCTGATGTGGGTTCACTCACTAATTGCCCTGTGTCCCTGTCAGGAATAAAGCAAGGCTGCATTGACCAAGAACTTACACAAATATCAGCGTGGACATCAAGCTGTCCCCTCCCAAGAAGCAGATGTGAAGACATTCTCTCACCCAGCCTGCTCAGGCTTGGACTTTGGGGAGCTCTGAGAACCAGAATGGAGGCCCAGGTGGGAAAATGGAACAGTGTTGCTACCCTGCTTCAGCCTCACTCTGCCAGGCTCTCATCCTCATGTGGAGATATATTACACATTTAATAAAACCTGAATATTGGGGAGAGAGTACCCAGTCAAATCCTGGGCAGACAGCTCAAGAAATTCTTAAACCTTGAATACAAAGATAAACAGCTGAGTCAGCCACACATACCTTTAATCCCAGCACAGAGAAAGATGACCTCCACCCTTGATCCCACAACTCCAGAGACAGAACTTCTTCTGTTTCTGTGAGTTCAAGGCTACACACCTTTAATCCTAACCTGGATGGGATAGGGTATATAAGGGCTGTAGAAACCCAGAGAGAAGAGAAGAGACTGGCAGAAGCGACTGACAGAAGCAACCAGGAGCGAGGCTAAGGAGGTTACAAGACAGCTGGGTGAGAATTGACTGTGGTGCTTCCTCTCTCTGATATTTCAGCCTTTCCCCAATATTTGGCTCTGAGTCTCATTTGTGATTCTACATCCTCATCTGTAAATGAAGGCTTAGGTTTGCCTCTTTAAAAAAAAAATAAGGTTATTTATTAGCACATATTAATTATGCGTAATAATGGGTTCATTGTACATTTTCATACATGTTTATAATGTCCTTTGATGATGTCCATCCCATAACCCTGTCTTTTGCCTCTCCCACTCCTGTCCATCATCTTCCTCTTCCCCTCGATCCTTATCCCTCTCCCTCTTTCTTCTCCCTCTTTCCCGCTTTCAAGGCTTTATCTGTGACGCAATGGGTTTAATGAGGATTGCAGGAGCATTCAGCTAGAAGTGAGATTCCCTATGATTTAAATCTGACTGGGTCTCCGTTCCGCTTTACTAAGTCCGGTGACCTTGTTTTTAAATAATTCAGTTACAAGCCACAGCAACCCAGTGACTGTTTGCTATTTCCAAATAAACTTACTTGCTCGCCTGTCTGATTGAGAAGCTATTTTGACCCGAGGCCTCTGAGCAGCCCATTATTCTAAGTAATGACATCAAAGGGAAAGTGTACAGACATCTCTATGCCAGACTCTGAAATCTTGAAACTTTAATTTGAGCCATCGGTGTCTCCAAGACCTGGCTTGTATTCCATCCTAAGCCCATGTTTAGCCCACGGCGGTTAGACAGAAGAATGTTGAGCTCAGCAAAACCTGCCGTGGAGACCTGTGATCGGCAGCAATCCTTTTGACCACTAGGGGGCAGAAGAGTACCTCAAATCCACAGCCGTGAGCCTGAAACCTGTAGGAACCAAGCTAGTAGTGGCTGATGACATTTTTAGAGTGTCGTAACAAAAGAAGACAAACGGTAGTGAATTTTTTTCTCATAAAATCATATTTCTCAATTTTTAAACATAATTCTTTATTACTTCTTTGGCAATTTCACATTATGTATCCCAATCCAGCTCACCTCTGAGTTCCTCCATACCTTCCCCTCACCCCTACAGCATTCTCCCTGAAGAAATTCCTCCAAAATCAATTAAAAATGAAACAAAACACGCGCGTGTGAGTGCATGCACGCGTGCATACACACACACACACACACACACACACACACACACACATACACATCAGTGTCACTCCTCCTTTTTCCCAACACGTCTTCATTCACCTTAGTGGCTTCGGGTGCCTCTGTGTGTCCAAGTAGTCCGGCTCACAAAATATTCATTTCAATGAGTCTGGTTCAAGGCCTCTGGCACGCCGGCATCACTGGACCCTCACTAAAACTTCTCCTGGATATCCTGCTGTTGCTCTGAGTGATGTAAATCCTGTGGTTATCATTTCACAGAACCGGTCCCTAAACTCCAGCAGGTCATAGATGGAGTAAATGTTAGGGTGGGCCAACCCAAGGCCCAGGATGCGGGTCTGGGTGGTATCTGAGCTGGTCTGTCTGGGCCACTGGGACTGTGCCCTCAGGCAAGGGGCAGAGCCAGCTCTCCTAGACCTTTGCCATTGGGGCTAGCTCTTCACACCCATGTTGAGGGGTAGGTCCATATCTCCAGGGTGCAGGGGTCAACTCTCCCATGCAGGGGACAAGGCCAGCTTTCTTGCTACAATGTCCAAAGAGGAGCAGGGCCAGCCATCCCAGGAAGAGTCTTATTTTTCAAATTTAAAGGAATAGCCTTAATTCAGAAATTATCTTTTCCATGCTTTTGTCATTAAGCATACTTTTGTGAATGAAGGTGACTGCTATGGTTGGGCTTTTGTTTTATTGTCTATGGTTAATGTGTTCTCATGCTGCAAGGCTAGCTCCAAGCTGAATAGGGATGGTCAGCAAGATAGGCTTCTCTAACCAAGTTGATCTTCAAGGAGCCTGGGCAGAAGCACTCTGACTCAGCATAGACTAGATAGAAACATCACTACCACCTCTACCCCAACCAGCTATTTCTTCTTTACCTGGGAACCCACAGGTCACCTTTAAAAGGTTTCATCCCAGGGCATGGGAGGTACAGGCAGACTACAGGAAAGTGGAGACTTAGCTTTATCTAAAGTATTATCTATAGCACGTTAATGAACTGTAGGAGTATCTATCATGTTTGATGAGGGTGAATTTCTTTGTATTTAGTGTCCTGACATGTAATTTCACCGTGTGAAGGAGGCAATTCCGATTAGCTGGTGTATGATTCTCAGACCTTAGTGGGAAGCACTGTTAATGGACTTTTCAGTTGTGTAACCGCTGCTATGGAAATAGGGGCCATGCAAATTAGGACCCTGTAAATCGAGTTCATGAAAATCAAGGCGGTCCTGGTTGATTAAATTTCAGACTGCTCAGAGGCTCCTGTTGCCAGGCAGCCATGCTGTGGTGTCAGGTTACAGCACCCAGTGCTGATAACTGGGGACTCATGGGCAATGCCCATGGAGATACCCAGACAAGAAAACACTCTTTCTCTTCTCTCTGAAAGGCCTTCCCTCTAAAAGTTCTGAGCTGCCTGGAGTGGCTGATGTGATCTCCTAGAGCTCAGGGCTTCCCCTGGTAGTGGCCCCTTCAACAGGGAAGGAAAAGCCAGTGGCTCTACTCTGGCACTGGTGGAACCATCTTCCAGGCTTTTGTTAATGACCTGGGGTCGAGACCTGTACCATTGAGAATCCAAATTCAACTACCCATCTCCATAACTACCCATCTTCAAGAAGCCAATTAAAATAGTCAAGTTAATAGTAAAATGTAAGGGGAAACATTTGATGTGGCTACACTGAGAAGAGAAACAGAGATACAATCTCTCTCTTTCCCTCCCTCTCTGTCTCTGTCTCTGTCTCTGTCTCTCTCTCTCTCTCTCTCTCTCTCTCTCTCTCTCTCTCACACACACACACACACACACACACTGTCCCCCACTCACCCATCATTTGGGTCCCAAAGTGAGATTCAAGTTTAAACAGAGGACCAGAAATATGGACATCTAAACAGTCCCAGTCAAGGGTGTGGTCCCACCTACCACTGACCCATCATTCTCTGGGCTTCAGTCTCACCGTAGAAGATGGTGTGACAAGTCGTAAGTCTATTTCTGGGAGACCATTTCCCCAGTTAGATGACTGGCTCATTTGTTGTTGGTGGTGTTGTTGTTGTTGTTGTTGTTGCCTGAGCATTAGATTCCTTCGGACATTCCCTTTCTTTGGAAGCCTTTGCTTCTCCAGTCTGAGAGTCAAATTGAGAGATGCTATGCCTCTTTTGAATATCTTCATTTCTGCCAAGCTGCTTACACTTTTATCACTTGCTTCTCCAAGCTTAGGTCCCAGGGTCTCACACATCTGGCCCTGTCCAAGATCTGCCCTACTCATCATGGATTCCCCAACCACAGTAAGAAAAGAGAAAGAGTTCTCTTTCGGATTCTGCTGCTTCAAAATGTTGCTTGCTGCCCTTCAGGGTTTGCCCTGACAACTTATTTCCTTTTACTGTAAGCAGAGCCAGCATCTAATTCCAGTTTATCTGTGAGGCAGAGAAACAAGGTGAGGTCTCGAGTCCTGAAACTTAATTCCTGGTAGGAAGGTGCCATCTGCTGGATGTTTGTGAAACTGCTCAAGTTGTTTGAAAATGAGCAGCTGGGGATAGCTTGCCTGTCAAAATATCAGTGGAACAAGCAACTTTGGTCTTTGTGAGCCTGGGTCACCTCACTTCATATAATACTTGTTATCCATGCTTGAGATGTTCATGATTTCGATTTTTCTTACAGCTAAATGAAGTTCCATTGTATGTTTGTGTTAAGGTTTGAATAAAAATGGCCACATAGGTCATAGGGAGGGGCACTTTTGGGAGGTGTGACCTTGTTGGAGGAAGTGTGTCACTGGGGTGGAGGTGAAGGTCTCAGGAACTCAAGCCAGTGTCATCCCACTGCTAGAGGATCCAGTTGTAAAATCCTTAGCTACCTGTCCAGCACCATGTCTCCCTGCATGCCACCATGCTTTCTGCCACGGTGATAATGGACTAAACCTCTGAAACTGTTAAGTCAGGCCCAACTAAATGTTTTCATTTATAAGAGGTGCCCTTTTCACGGCTGTATTTTTACAGCAATAGAAACCCTAACTGAGACAGTATGATTCACATTTTCACTATGTAGATTGCACTGGCCTTGAACTTTTAAAGTTCTTGCTTCTGAGTGCTGAGGTGAAAGGCATGTTTCACCAACATTAACCACTGACCTTGTCTCTCTCTCTCTCTCTCTCTCTCTCTCTTTTTTTTTTTTAATATAAGGAAGAAGAGAGACAATAAATGTGTCATCCATGACTATAGAAGAACTCAGTCTTCAGGACCAGGTAGATCCCCTATATACATGTTTCATTTAATTTTCCATTTGAACAATTTTGATCAAGTGACTGTTAACTATTTACTTTCCCTTTGCTGTGTTAAAATTCCTGACAAAACCAACTCGGGTCGGGGGTATTCTGGCTCACAGTTTAAAAAGACACAGTCAACCATGGTGAGCATGGTTGCCAGAGGCAGCTGGTGGCATTGTGTCCATGGTCAGGAAGCAGAGACATAAATGCTGGAGCCTGGCTGACTTTCTCCTGTTATTTCATAGCAGTTCCCCAGTCCATGGGTTGGTGCTGCCCACATTCAGGGTGGGGCTTCTCACCTGAATTGACCTAATCAAGTAACTCCCACACAGGCCTGCTTTTTCCATAGTCTAGATCCTGTCAAGTTGGCAATCAGTAGTAACCACACAGATTCCATGTTCCACATGTGCAGTAATGGGAAGATAAGTCAATCTGCGCAGCATGCCTGAAGGTCCAGGTAAAGAAGAGGGTGAAACATCTGCCTCAAGGGCAAAAGCAGGATTTCTCAGAGGGAAAGGTAACCTCTATGAGGCAGTGTCCGAATGTCACTCAGAGAGTCTGCTCTGAGTGTCTCTCTGTGTCAGGATCTCCATGGAGGCAGACTCAGAATTGCAGATTCAGAAAGCACAGGGGCGGGGCTGGGATCACACCATCAGTTATATAATGGAAAAGTGGGGGGCAGTGTATGGCATATGAAAGCCAGTTGGCAGAAAGACAGGAGACCTCCTCCACATGAGGGCTACTAGTAAGGAACAGAGCATGTGTGAGAAAAGACAATATACAAAGTAGAAAGAAGATGGGTGATATGTAAATGGCCCCTGAAGAGTCACAACTCTCTCGACTCAAGGCTTGTTAGCTTCTAACTTTTTCTGTTTCACTTTCATCCTTTAAGTACTCACTCTCTTTAATTATCTCCGTTTCTACCATTCTCCATGTGTCCCTGATCCAATTCTTTGTTTCTGAACAAAAGAACCTAAAAATCAGAATGGGTGCCCTCTGGGTGGTGACCCATGCCTTTAACATTGGGATACCAGCCTCATGCCCACTGCCTTCTTTCCCACAAGGCTCTAGCTCTTGTCCACTTTGTTCTTGAATTGGGCCTCAAGGGATGAAGGAGATACTCTAAACTCTTAACAAAGGGACTTGCATGAAAGTGATGGTGTGTTTGGTATGGCTTCAGTGTCCAGGGCAGGGACTTGCATGAATCAGATGATGTGTTTGGAAGGGCTTCAGTGTCAGGGCAAACTAGAGTAGAAATGGAGCTAAGATGCCAGACAGAGCATCATCTCAATTCAGCCATGATGAGCATCTGGCTCTAAGCAATGATGGAGATGAGTCGGTAGCATTGGGCTGGAATAATTAGTTAATAATCATTTATTGCATAGTATGAATTACTGTTTTCTGTAATTAAGCAGCAATTATCTGTTACTTATCTTCAAAAAGTAGAAAAATTCTATCTGAACAAGGAGGAAATAGAGAGCAGAGGAGTAAAAGGTAATAGGCGGAGACAGTCCTGGTTTCATGGTCTCATTAATTAAGGAGTTTAAAAACAGACTAAACTTAAGACCCATTTCATTAGAATTTGAGAGAAAGACTCCAGGCAAGCTACTGAACATACTGGTGGTTGCCAGGAAGAGAGAAAGTCCTGCCTTTAACTCAGGAAGCTGCTATGAAAATGTGTGTGTGTGTGTGTGTGTGTGTGTGTGTGTGTGTAAGAGAGGGGATATCATTCCGAGAAATAGTGAGAAAATCCCAGACCATCAAGGAAGATATGGCTGTTTGGATAAGAATGGCCCCATAGGCCCACATGTTTGACTACTTGATCCCCAATTGGTGGAAATGTTTGGGAATGATTAGGAGGTGTGGCCTTTCCGGAGGAGGTGTGTCAGTGGGGAAGGTTTGGGGGCTTCAAAAGATTCACACCATTCACAACGTTCTCTCTCTCTCTCTCTCCCTCCCTCCCTTCCTCTCTCCCTCCCTCCTTCTTGTAGATCAAGAAGTGAGCTCCATTATTCATGCTGCCACACCTTACTCCACCATCACGGACCCTAACTCCTGGAGTCATAGGCCCAATTAACTGCTTTCTGTTTAGGTTGCCTTGGTCATGGGATTTTGTCCCAGCAAGAGAAGAATGACTAGGACAGCCTCTATGGTCTGCATACCTGTTTAAGTGATCCAACACAGAGACAAGGAAGCCCCAGTGGAAATGGGCTGATACAGTGACTATGTGTGTGATACACTTTATGTTGGTCTAGTGTAGCAGTTCTCAAGCTTCCTAGTGCTGCGACTCCTCCCTCCTCATGTTGTAGTGACCTACCCCCAACATAAAATTCTTTTTCTTGATACTCACTAACTGTGATTTTGTTGTTGTCACATATCATAATCTAAATACTTTGGAAGACAGAGGTTTGCCAAGAGGGTCATGGCTCACAGGTTGAGAACCACTGCTCTAAGAGATGCTAAATATACATAAATGTCAGCTTCAAAATCTCGTGGGATGAAGGCAAGAAGAATACAGAAAAGATGGTCTACGGGGGATGCGGGGGAAATAAAGAGTATACAGGGAGCCATGATGGCTTTCCTCTGAAGACTCTAGGGAAAGACTCGTTCCTCGCTGTTGGAATGCCTGCCAGCCGCTGTGGAACTGTTGGAAATGAATTCTTCCTTGTGTAAGGACATAGCCATATAGCGTAGTCCCCAGACTGTGATTGAAGCTGAAAAACAAAGGCCAAGACATTGCAGGAAACTTTGGGAAACAGAAGCGGCCATGAAGACTGCAAAGCACTCTCTCTCTAAGTCCAGTCAAGGCTGTTCTCAGCAGCAGCAGCTCAGCTTCATCTGTTATGCCCAATGTCCAGACCCTGGAGAGACCACCAGAGACAAGGAGGTAGCGGAACGCAAAAGCAAGGTTTATTGAGTAGAGACCAGCTAGCTCGTGTACCACTCCAGATGTCTGTTACACCGGAATCTTGCAGGAGGGTTGATTAGGGCCGTGGGGCGGGCGGGGGGGGGGGGGGGGGGGAAGGGGGGCTCTCCCTTTATAGCCCGAGGCCGTGAATTGGGTTCAGGTGAGGATAATGGTATGAGTCATTAGCTAATGCTAATTGGCTCATGATAGGAGCTTTCCAGGAATTAGGGTGGGGGTGCCTGATAACAACAGGTCAGGCTTTTGATTGGTTAGTACCAAGGTGAAAATAACAGTGGGTGCATATCTCATTTTTATTATTATTTCTTCCTGGCATGTTTGGGCTAGTTTTGTGCAGGGTCCCATAGCTCGTCCTTATGGCATGGTCAAGCCGTCCTGGTTCTGTGCCCCGGAATGTCTCCCACAGAGTGGGGAAGCCCACTATCAACCCTGGAACGTGCAGCTGGCCCAAGATGGTGGTGCATCTTGACTAGAGCATTTGGTGGTCAGATAGCAGGGCCAGGGTGCTATGGATTCTGTATTTGGAACTTAGATCATGCTGCCTCTCTTCGAACAGCAGTTTCTAGCAATAGTCTCTGGGAACTGGGTGAGGGAATCTTTCTCAGGGCTCTGTTTGCTTTAATTCTGCATAGTTCTCTAAAATGGAAGACTCCTTTTAGTCCTGGACCCCACCTGGATCATCCAGGTGTCCAACTCATTCTCTCCTAGAACTGGGCAAGCTCCCGCCAGGAATGTGAACTCTATTTTATCTCTATGGCTATTAGAATACAAAATGACATTTCTTGAGCTAAGTTTACTCTCTTCACATACAGAATTGTGGGAGGTGCTAAGTGACTTTTTTCTAAAAATTATCAATTATTCAGTCTGTAAAATCATGTAAAATTAAACCTACCACATTAGGCTTTCAGATGATAGAGTGCCTAGCATACTGGAAGCCCTGGATTCCATTCCCAGAACCACATAAACCAAGCATGGTGATACATTCCTATAAATCTGACATCCAGAAGGTAAAAGATATGAGGATAGAGAGTTCAAGACCACCCTTACTACACAGTGATTTCAGGGATACCTTAGATATCTGAAGCCCCATATTTGAAAAAAAAGACAAAAATAACAAAAGAAACTACCTACCACTACCACATTGTGAAAGAGCAGAAAGTCTCAGACCAACACTTTCTGCCTAAAAGGTCAACAAACATATTCACGTGTCTACATTTCATGTGATATATATGTAGATCTGTTTCACTAGAAATAGTGAGAACAACTGTTACCATTCTCAAAAACTGCATCTATCTACATCTAGCTGTAATTGGTACAAGACTAAGCCAACATGACCAGACATTATTTCTTCAGGCAGAACTTAACTGAATTCAGAGGTTTACCAAATATAAGGAAAAAAAGGAGAGGACATGAAGCCAAGAAGGGAATGTTTTGCATGAGGAATATCACAGAGGTAATGGGAGTTGGGGATGTATATGCAGGAATAAATATTTATTCTTGTCAAAGAATAAATAAAAGATAAAAGACAGAGAGAAAGAGAGAGAGAGCTTTCTATGAAACCTAACCACGCTCAACACCATCAGGACCATGGAGTTGAGGTGACAAGACACTTCAGTTCCTCTGAGTCTCAACTGCTGTGCCTCCAGACCCTAATTCTAGTCCAGTGTGCTTGATGTGATTCTGAATGTGATCTGCTAGAAAGCCCTTTTGTATTTAAGATGTGATTTGGAGAATGAATGCAAACAAGAATGCAGCTGAATTCAAAGCCTGGCATCTCCCAGTTCCGCCTCATCAAGCAATGAAGCCAAAACTAATCTTCATCGTTGATGCCTGTTCAATCCCAGATTAATCTGATCAAAGGACCTGTTCCCAGTGTCTCTTATTAACGTAGCTTAGTGTCTTAGTTTGCTTCCTAACCCAGAGCTTGCTATCAGTTGCCACAAAAGCAGTAGCATAGTTACAGATTGACTCACAGGCTATAGGTTGATCTTGGTTGGGGGTTGCAGGGACAGAAGCACAGCGTCATGTTGTCACCTACAGTAGTTTAAGGAGTTCCTTCAATCTTCTTTAAACCACATCTTCTTTAGCTCTCTCTGTGGGCATGTGAACCCTGAGAGTTAGTGTAGGTTGAAGACAACTTCCAAGAGTCAGTTCTTTCCTTCTGCCTGGGGCCCAGGGACAGGACTCAGGTGAGCATCTTTGAATTCGTCAGGATTCTCTAGAGTGACAAAACTTAAAGACTGGCTCTCTTTCTATACACAGAAGAGAATTTATTAGAGTGACTTAAAGTCTGTGGTCCAGCTATTCCAACAATTGCTGCCTGTGAGTGGAAGGTCCAAGAATCCAGTAGTTGTTCAGTCCATGAGGCTGGATGTCTCAGCTAGTCTTCAGTATATGCTGGAATCTCAAAGAAGTAGGCTCTAATGTCAGGAGAGTAATAGACTTGATACTGAAGGCAAGAGCAAGCAGGCAAAGATCAAGTCTTCTTTATCCCATGTCCTTTATACAGGCTTGTAATAATAAGTTTCTGACCTGTCCAGCCTGTGGTCCAGACCCATAGACATGCAGCCCGACAGAAACACATAGATGTTTATATTAATTTTATGCTGATAGGCCTAGGGCCCAGGCATATAATTTGCTAACTCTTTACTCTTAAACTAACCCATGATTCTTTCTTTTTTTTTTTTTTTTTTCCTGTAAGGAATTTTATATTCTTAAAGACAGAATAACCCATGATTCTTATCTTGTTTAGCAATGCGGCTTGGTACCTTTTCTCAGCAGCATTTCAACTTCTTTCCTCTGTGTCTGCTGGTATCTCATCTGGCATCTCTCTAGATGTCTTTCTCCGTGTTTCTGTTCTGTTCTTCTTGTTCCCAGAGTTTTCTTCGTCTGGTAGCCCTGCTCACACTTCCTGTCTGCCTTTGGTCAATCTGCGTCTTTATTAAATCATTAGGCAGGACAATTATTTACAATGTAACAGAACATAGTCATAATACACAGGCTTCTAACAAAAGATGTGATTCACATTAGAGGTGGGTCTTCCTATCTCAAAAAATTTGGTTAAAAATAAATGTATCTTTCCACCTCATCTAGGTTAGAAGTGGATCCTCCCTCTTCAGATGATTTAATTAAGCAAAAATTCCTCACAAGTGTGCCCTCAAAAAAAAAAAAAAAAACCATTTGAGGGTGTTAGTTAACTCCAGATGTGGTCTAGTTGACAACCAGACAACCAAAATAGCCATCACAGTGTCTCAGTAGCAAGCAAGCATCTTTACCCACTGAGCCATCCCACCAGCCTGCTTTTAACATTTATTATTACAGTGGTGAAGCATCACCACACATGCTATTGTGTGCATATGGAAATTAGAAGACATGGAATCATGTCTCTCCTTCCACCTTTACATGGGTACCAGAGATCAAACTAAAATCAATAGGCTTGTGTGGTGTGGTTGTTTGAATGAGATGCTCCCCCATAGTCATAGGAATTTGAATATTTGGTCTCCATTTGGTGGCAATATTTGAGGAGACACATAGGAGGCCTTCCTGGAGGAGGTATATCACTGAGGGTGTGCTTTGAAGGCCATCTATAGTTTACCCTGTCAGCTCTGTGTTCTGTGGTCCAGGTCGTGAGCCCTCAGATCCCTGCTCCTGCCTCCATCATGGACTCTAGCTCTCTGGAACAGTAATCACACACAGCCTTTCTCTTATAAGTTGCTTTGGCCATGGGTCATAGTGTTTTATCATATACACAAAAAGCAACTAATCCTCATGGTAAGCAGGTTATTGTTGAACAAACTTAACTCATGTAAGACAGGATCTTTGAGTTTTTATTTTCTTAGAATACTTTATTTTTAATTATATGTGTATGTCTGTCTGTTTGTATGTATGTATGCACGTACGTACGTACGTACGTACGTATGTATATATGTATGTATGTATGTGGTTCTGTGTACCAGAGAGTTGGTGCAAGTGGAGTTGCATGGAAGGTCTGATCCAACTAACCTAAGTGCTGGGAATAAAACCTGGAACTTCCACAAGAGCCATAGAGCAGTGCATACTCTGAACCATCTCTCCAGCCTCCTTTGAGTCCCTGGCTTTGGCACAGAAAAGAAATTCAGGACCAGACCTCATAGTTTGTTTTTGTTTGTTTGTTTGTTTGGCTGGTTTTTTAACTCTTTGGGAGCCACCACCCAGATCTCAAATAAATACACTGAGACGTACTCTTACTTATAAATACCCAGCCTTAGCTTGGCTTGCATCTAGCCAACTTTTTTAACTAAATTATTCCATTTCTCTTTAGCTACATTTTGCCTTTGGGAATTTTACTCTTTTCATTCTATATTCTTTCTTTCCTTCTTATTCCATGGCTGGCTGGGTGGCTGGATAGCTGGCCCCTGGCATCCTTCTCTCCTTTTTTTATTCTTTGCTCTTGCCTCTTGAGGCTATATTTCTTTTCCTACTCATTTTGTCTGCCTGGCAACCTACCTATTTCTCACCAGCCTACTTATTGGTCATTCAGCTCTTTACTAGACCAATTTGGTGTTTTAGGTAGGCAACATAACACAACTTTAACAGAGTTAAACAAATGCAACATAAAAAATGCAATAAATCTTTGCATCATTAAACAAATATTCCACAGCAAAAACAAACGTATTATATCTTTAAACATTTCACAAGACATCATTAATCAGAGGTAGGGGTATAAATTTTAAACATGAATGTTAAGGGAAAGATAACAGTTGGGAAGAAAAGATATACTTGAGAGCATGGTGTAGGCCTCTCTAAAAGAGGGTTGGGCTTTGTTGTCTTTACAATAGCCATGTGCAGATTTGTATGGAGACATAGCCCAGTTCATAGAGTGCTTTTTTTTTGTCAGCATGAATGAAGATGTAGATTCCATTGCCAACACCACATAATCAACCAGTGTCCCCACCTGAGAGGTAGACGATGGAGTTGACCCTTGGCTATATAGTAAGTTTGATGTCAGCCTGAACTACATGAGACAGTCTCAGAACAGAGAAAGGTGAAGTGAGGTAACTACCTCAAAGGCATTGCTAAGACGAATAATGTGGTCACCAAGTCATGCTGAGGGCCTCTGACAGGATTATGACTGATATAAGCTCTAGGTCACACAAATACAGGAAGCAAGGAGGTCAAGTCAGGATGGTTAACCAAGATGGGTAGTCCCACAGAAAAGGTCTGGGAAAAGGATGAGCCCTGCTCAGGTCACAGGCATTCAAGCCTCTAGCCTGGATCATGGCTGTTTCAGAGAAAACCACCTATATATAAAGGGAATGTTGTTTCTACATCTGCAGCCTCCACAGCAAATATCGTTGACTAAACAGGAGTTCTTGTTTCTCAGATTACAAAATGCAGGGTGAGGGGCACACTTCATCTGGAACACCCACACTTTTCCATGTCTTTATATTCGGCTTCTCCACCATGTGGTCTGGAGCAGCAGAGACATCGGTCTTTAGAGACTATTTCAAAGTTCTACCTCCTGTCCCTGAAGGAAATACTTTAATTTTTAAAAAGCTACAATTTCTTGTGTGTGTCATAGTTTTGTTCCTGTTGCTGTGATACAATAATACCCTGATAAAAAGCAACCTGTGCTAAACTTGACTTTTTCACTTTTATACAGTTGAGGATCTGGTTTCTAAGGAATGGTGCTGCCCATACAGGTCTAAGTTTTCACACATTAACTTTATTAAGACAATCCCCATTGGCCAACCCCAAAGTAAACAGATCCAACTCTCATCTATTTCCCCATATATAAATAACTGGTTTTTTTTTAATGAATAACTCCAACTCCATTGTGTACATACACCACATTTTCTTCATCCAGTCACCTATTGATGGGCATTCAAGCTGGTTTTATGACTCGGTTATTGTGACTAGTGCTGGATTAAACCTGGATGTGTGGGTATCTGTGTAGATACCGACTTTGGATGTCCTCAGGAGTCACATAGCTGCATCATGTATCAGTTTTGTCTTTAGTAGAATTATTTACTTTCAGGACTGAGATGTATCATTCCATGCTTTGTTGACCTAAATGTCAAGACCTAAAGGGTTCCAAATAAGAAATCTGATGCAGAATAACTGATCAAAATAGATAAGGTTTTTAATTTCTTTGTGCATGCATGCTCTCGTGGCATGTGGTATGTGTGGTGTGGTATATGTGTGATATGTGTAGCACATGTGATGTGGTAAGTGTGTGGTGTGTATGATGTGTGTGTGGTGTGTGTATGTGGTGTGTATATGTAGTATGTGTGTGCGTGGTATGTGTATGCGTGTGTGGTGATTGTATGTGTGATGTGTGTATGAGTCATGTGTGTGGTGAGTGTGTGTGGTATGTGTGTGTGTTGTGTGTGTGGTATATATATGTACTATCCCATGCATGTGGAAATCACATGACAGCTCTCAAGAATTGCTTTTCTCCTTTGGCTTGAGTGGCCAGCACCTTCACTTGCTGAACAGGCCCATGATGGTAACTTTAGAGGTGAATCAGTGGTTCCCCTTATTAAAACCTTTGCTTTGTGTTTTGCAGTCTCAACCACGATGTGTGCTGGAGAAGCTCTCCTATGGCCAAGTCTGCTGCGGGTTCTTAATGCCTCTTAGAGCTGGAGTGTTTCCTCCAGCTTAGTTTTGTTTTACATTGTATGTTGTCTTCATCTGAGTTCACCTTCCCCACTACCATTTAGGAAGACTGAGTGCAGTACCATGTGATGACTTGGGGGTGGTGCTGGCGTTCCCTCTCAGGGGAGGACACCAAAGTACTTGTGTCTTTAGTAAGATTCAAAGACTGGCTGTAAATTGTGATATTTTATGTATGCTCTAACAGATAAAACTTGTCTGAAGATCAGAGGACAGAACCAGCCACAGAGTTAGCCATAGAGGCCAGGCAGTGGTGGCACACACCTCTACTTCTAGCACTTTAGATCTCATGCCTGTGCTCCCAGCACTAGACAGGTTGAGACAGGAAGTGATATAGCTGGGTGGAGACAGGAGGGTCAGGTGGATGGAGACAGGATCTAGGGGCATTCAGTATAAGGATTCCTGAAGACATGATTACCCCCTTTCAGCTGAGGAATTATTGAGATAAAAAGTGGCTGTGGTTTGTTCCTTTGTCTCTGATCTTTCAGCGTTTACCCCAATATCTAGCTCTAGTGTTTACTATAAAACCAATTATGATATGTGCAACAATAAAAAGTAAACTTTGGAGCAGAGGAGATGGCTAGTGGTTAAGAACACTTGTTATTCTTCCAGAGGACCAGGTTCCCAGTACCATCCCTGTCAGGCAGCTCACAACTACATATATAACACTCTAGCTTTAGGGGACTTGACAATCTCTTCTGGCCTCCATGGGCACGTGCACCTACGTGCACATGCCCACTCACAGATGAACATACACATAAATAAAAAATTTAAATGTATCTTTAAGACTTCTATGGACAGCCTTTCCACTACCACCTCTCACTGGACCCTGTAATCTACAAGCCCTGCTCCATCACCAGCCCCCGGCTCCCAGACCTCAGAGGCTCCCTGGAACACAGACTGAGCCAGCTCCTATTGGACCAAGAGGTGAGTAACTGTTCTCCCATGAGATCAGCTCAGTCTCTACACCTTAGGGCTGAGGCACAACTCATGCTCCCTCCACCTCCACCCATTGCTACCCCAATTGCAAGCCAGCAGGCAAAATTCTTGTGGGCAGGTCTGTCTACCACTACTCTCCATCATACCCTGTAATCTATGAGCCTCACTCCATCCTGCAAATCATCATCCCCTTGAGACCCCAGCAGCTCCCTGAGACACAAACATCACCAGTGCCAATTGAACCAAGAGCAGCTCACTGAGATACAGGTGCTACATGTGCTACATTGGAGGAACAGATGGGTAGATATCAGTGCAAAAATACATTCAACAACATAAAGAGCAATGTGGCACCACCAGAACCTAGCAGTTCTATAATAGCAAGACCTGAACATCCCAACATAGAAGAAGCCAAAGAAAATGACCTTACAAACAATTTTATGATGATGATAGAGGCCTTTAAAGAGAAAATTAAAACTTCCCTTAAATAAATCAAGGAAAAGACAAACAAGAAAAATTGTAAGAAATCACTAAATCTTTTAAAGCCAAGAAAACCAAGCAATCAAACCAGTGAAGGAAATAGTCCAAGACCTGAAAATTGAAATTGAGACAATAAAGAAAACACAAACCAAAAAAATGCTAGAAATTGAAAATTTGAGTAAACAAACAAGAACTACATAGGCAAGCATAACCAACAGAATGCAAGAGATGAAAGAGACTCTCTGACATTGAAGATAGAATAGAAAAAAATAGATTATTCTGTCAAAGAAAACATTAAAGCCAACAGAGTCATAACACAAAACATCCAAGAAATCTCAGAAACCATGGAAAGAGCAAACTTAAGAATAATAAAGATAGAATGCCAGTTTAAAAGCACAGAAAATATATTTTGAAAAACTCATAGAAGACTTTCTCAACTTAAAGAAGAAAATACCTATGAAGACACAGAAGCTTATAGAACAACATATAGACTCAACTCCCACCAATAAAGCCCCATTGCCACATAATAATCAAGCCACTAAACATACAGAATAAAAAACAAATATTAAGAGCTAGCTCCAAAGGAAAAAGACTAAGTAATTTATAAAGGCAGATCCATCAGAATAACACTCAACTTCTCAATGGAGACTCTGAAAACCGCAAGGTTCTGGACAGATGTTATGCAGATATTAAGAAACCACAGATACCAGCCCAGACTATTATACCCAGAAAAGATTTCAATCACCATCGATGGAGTAAACAAAATATTCTATAGCAAAGTAAGATTTTAACAACACCTATTCATAAATCCAGTCCTACAGAAAACACTAGAAGAAGAAATCCAATCTAAGGAAGTTAAATGCATCCACTAAAACACAGGCAATAGATAAACCCACACCAGAAAATCCCAAAAATGAAAACACACACATACATATTACCACCAAAAAAAGAGGAATTAATAATCACTGGTTATTAATATTCCTTAATTTTAATGGACTCAATTCCCCTATAAAAAGTCACAGGCTAACAGAATGGATATGAAAATAGAAACCATCCTTCTATTGCACACAAGAAACATACCTCAACTTAAAAAACAGGCACTATCTCAGAGTAAAGGATTGGGGGGAAAAATTCCAATCAAATGGACTTAAGAAGCAAGATAGTATAGCTATCTTAATTCCTAAAATAGACTTCAAACTAAAATTAATCAAAGGAGATTGAGAAGAACTTTACACATTCATCACAGGAAACATCCATCAAGACAAAGTCTCAGTTCTGAACATTTATGCCCCAAATACAAGGGTACCCACATATGTAAAAGAAGCATTACTAAAACTTAAATCACACATCAAACCCCATATACTAATAGTGGAGACTTCAACACCCCACTTTCACCAATGGACAAGTGTGCCAGACTGAAAATTAACAGAGAAACAAAGGAACTAACAGAATTTATGACTCGAATAAACTTAATAGATTTAAGTTTATTTAACAAAGCATTCCACTAAAAAAAATAGACTTGTTCGCAGCACCTCATGGAACCTTCTTTAAAACTGACCACATGCTCTGTCATAAATCAAATCTCAACATATACAGAAAAATTGGAATAAGCCCCTTTATCTTATTAGATCACTTGGTTTAAAGTTAAAATCTAACAACACATATTACAGAAAGCCTACAAAGTCATGAGAACTAAACAGCTCTAAACTGCATCACCTCTGGGTCAAGGAAGAAATAAAGAAATTAAAGGCTTCTTAAAATTAACAAAAATAAATATACAACATACCCAAACTTATGGAACACTATGAAAGCAGTACTAAGAGGAAAACACATAACACTAAATTCTTACATAAAGAAGTTGAAAAAAAAAAAACACCTAATACTAGTGACTTCACAGCACACCTGAAAGCTATAGAACAAAACAAGGAGTAGATAAAAGGAAATAATCAAACTCAGAGCTGAAATCAATAAAATAGAAACAAAGAGAACAATACAAGGAATCAATGAAACAAAGAGTTTATTCTTTGGGAAAATCAACAAGATAGACAAAACCTAATCCAAACAAACCAAAAGGCAGAGAGAGAATATTCAAATTAACAAACTCAGAAAGGAAAAGGGGGACATAGCAACGAACAATGAGGAAATCTAGAGAATTGTCAGGCCGCACTTCAAAAACCTGTACTCCACAGAACTGGAAAAACCTAAAAGAAATAAACAATTTTCTGAAAAGGTACCACATACCAAAATTAAATCAAGACCAAATAAATAATTTGAATAGACCTATAACCTCCAAGGAAATAGAAGCGGGTATTAAAAGTCTTTCAACCAAAAATAGCCCAGGGCCAGATGATTTCAGGACAGAATTCTATCAGAATTTTAAAGAGCTAATACAAATACTCCTCAAATTGTCCCACACAACAGAAACAAAAAGAACACTGTTAAATTCCTTTTTATGAGGCTATTTCCCTGATACCCAAACCACATAAAGATGCAATAAAGAAAGAGAATTACAGACCAATCTCCCTCATGAATATTGATGCAAAAATATTCAATAAAATACTGGCAAACCAAGTCCAAGAACGCATCAAAAAAAGTCATTCACCATGATAAAGTAGGCTTCGTCCCAGAAATACAGGGATGGTTCAACATATGAAAATCTTTCAATGTAATCCACCATATAAACAAACTGAAAGAAAAAAACACATGATCATCTCACTAGATGCTAAAAAGGGCTCTAACAAAATCCAACACCCCTTTATGATAAAGTTCTTGGTGAGATCAGGGATACAAGGAACATACCTAAACCTAATAAAGGCAATATACAGCAAGCCAACAGCCAACATCAAATTAAATGAAGAGAAACTCAAAGCAATCTCACTAAAATTAGGAACAAGATAAGACTGTCCAATCTCTCCAGATCTATGAAATATGGTTCTAGAAGTTCTGGCTAGAGCAAGAGGACAACAAGAGGAAATCAGGGGATATAAACTGGAAAGTAAGAAGTCAAACTTTCAATATTTGCAGATGTTATAATAGTATACATAAGTGACCCCAAAAATTCTACCACAGAACTCCTATAGCTGATAAAAATCTTCAGTAATGTGGTGGGATACAAGATTAACTCAAAAAAATCGGTAGCCCTCCTGTATACAAATAATAAATGGGCTGAAAAAGAAATCAGGAAAACATCATTCTTTATAATAGCCACAAATAATATAAAATACCTTGAAGTAACTCTCACCATGCCAGTAAAAGACTTGTATGACAAGACCTTTAAGTCTGTGAAAAAAGAAACTGAAGAATACATTTAAAAAATGGAAACATCTCCTATGCTCCTGGATAGGTAGAACCAACATAATAAAAATGGAAATTCTACCAAAAGTAATCTATAGATTCAATGCAATCCCCATCAAAATCCCAACACAATTCTTTACAGACCTCAAAAGAACAATACTTAACTTCATATGGAAAAACAAAAAACCCTGAATAGCCAAAAACATTCTTGTACAATAAAGCAACTTCTGGAGGCATCACCATCCCTGACTTCAAACTCTACTATAGAGCTATAGCAATAAAATCAGCTTAGTACTGGCATAAAAACCAAAATGTGAACCAATGGAATTGAAGACATTAATCCACATACCTATGAACACCTGATTTTTGACAAAGAAGCCAAAACTGTACAATGGAAGAAAAAGAAAGCATCTTCAACAAATGGTGCACTGGCATAATAGGATGGAGGCATGTAGAAGTAATACTCCATTGTATATATGTACCATATTCTTCAAGTGAAGAATGCATAAAGAAAATGTGATGCATATATACAATGGAGTATTGCTCAGCTGTAAAAAATGATCATATCTGCTGTGGGACTATGCTTTTGAACACTGTAAATATTTGTCGCTGTAAATATTGGTTTAATAAACACTGATTGGACAAGTTTACAGGAAGTAAAGGTGGGGCAACCAGACTAGGAGAATTCTGGGAACTGGAAGAGCAGAGAACAGAGATGCCAATGAGATACAAAGGAAGAGAGATGAGAATGCTGACTGAGCAAAAAGCTACCAATCACATGGATAAACCTGGATAGAATCATGGGTTAATTTGGGCCAAAGAGCTAGATAGTAATAAGCCTGAACTACTGACCCAGAAGTTACTATAATATTAAGCCTCAGAGTTAATTATTTTATAAGTAGCTTCGGGACCTCAGGTGGGAGAGTTTTGTCTGGACCTTGAGCCTGAATGGGACAGAAATATTTGACTACAGACATCATGACATTTGCAGGCAAATGGACGGAACTAGAAAATATCATCTTGAGTGAGGTAACACAAACCCAGAAAGACAAACATGGTGTGTACTCACTCAAAGCAAAGGATAACTAGACTACAACCCACAGCTCCAGAAAAGCTAGGTAACAAAGGGGACCCTAAGAGGGGCACATGAATTGCCCTGGGAAGGGGAAATAGATGAGATCTTCTGAGTAAGCTGGGGGTGAGAGATGGCAATAAAGGGGAGGCAATGGGGCATGTGCCACAATGCCTGGTCACCTGTTGGCATGGGGGCATGCACATCACAGTGTACATGCGGAGGTCAGAGGGCAACCTGCAAGAGTCAATTATCCTTTTGTATCTTTTTGTAGTTTAAAGATTGAATTCAGTCATCAGGCTTGCAAAACAAGAACCTTTACCTGATCAGACATCTTGCCAGCCCATATTAATTTTGCTTTTGTGGTTTTTTGAGAAAGGGTTTTTCTGTGTGGCCCTGCTGACCTAGAAATCACTCTGTAGACCAGGATGGCCTCCAACTCACATTGAACGAACTGTCTCTTTCCCAAGCACTGGGATTAAAAGTATATGTCACCACCACCTGAATTTTTTTTTTCTTTAACTGGAGTTGAGTCTGGAGTTCACTGGCTGCACTGACTGGCCAGCAAACTTCCGGATCCTGTCTCTACCTTTCCGAGCTGGGATTGCTGGCATGCATAATCATCCAGCATTAACCTGTGTGCTAAAGATTAAACTCCGGTCTTCATACTTGCACAGCAAACACTTTACCTACTAAACCAAACCCTAAAGCATTGTTAACTGATGGTTAATGGCCTATTTCTTTGTGGAAACCAAAGAAGTAGATGAGCAAATGTAAACATGCAAAAGTTTGAAAAACAAATTAGGTTAGGATGAATAATAGCTTATTTACTTCTGTACATTTTCAATATCAGATTTCCTTGGGGTGTAATCTGATGGTTTATAACCTTGTGTAGTTCATCCCTGAGCACGATACCCATAGAGGATCATAAGCACTTAGCATAATTATAATGAACACATCTATCTATTGACATTTAGGTGACTGCAGATGGTGGAGCTATTAAGAGCTTCGATTGCACAGGGTCTCATTGCCTAAAGGCAATGTGTGCTTTATCAGGCAGAGGTGGGATTGTGGTGAAAGGGTACTACACACTGGCTGTTACCTTCCAACCTTGGAGAAAGTGCCAAGGAAATAACTAAAACAAATGTTTTTTTGGGGGGTCAACATGGAAAATATTTATTGAACTTCTGTCTGCTCTATGCCCAATGCTGGCCAAGACTAAGGCAAAAATTAAGTGACAGATATTCCTTTGCAGGAGAAAAATGTCTACACACAAAGCCACTGAAAGTGGAAAATAGGTTATAGGCAGAGCACGTCCCCCAGGGAAATCAAATAGTGTGTGTGTGTTATGCTACAAATATACATTTAATGCTACATTAAAAATTATCAACATAAAAAAAAGTTTATCTCACAGGTGCAATATCAAATACTTTAGAAAATAGTGTTATTAATGCAAATGACTCTTTGAAGTATTTCTACTTAGTGAAGAATGTGGGGAGATACTCAGCAGTCAGAACATGCTCTGCTCTTCTAGTGTTTGTGAGAGGCTGAGTCCACTTACCAGAAAGCAGCAGCAATATTTCAAGGGCATCAAAACAAGCATGTGATGCCCAGGAGACTCAAGGTTAGAGGGCTGTCACAAAGTGCTCTGCACACCAGAGAAGGCAGGGCACGTCCCCCAGCAGACATAACTTGGAGAAGGCTTTCACTGGGAGTCTACTCAGCAAAATGACTCTTTATACAAAGGTGAATTTTAATTTTTTACAATGTACATATTGTATGTAGTACATTAGTGCCTATAATGTAGTGTGTTGGCAGAGGCACACACACTCGTGTGTGTGTGTGTATGGACATCTTTGAGGTACAGTTCTCCCCTTCTGCCATGAGGTCGCTTTGCCACTTCTTCCATGGTGGGGAACTGAGCTTATCTGCACCTGTCTAGATGTAGAGCTGAGGTAACAGGTGCACGCCCCCATGTGCAGATGTTGTTAATGGGGGTTCTAAAAATCATCAAACTAAGATCATCAGACCTCACACAGGCACTTAGCCACCTAACCTTTTCTTTGGACAGAACACGGGTGAATTTAAAAAAAAAAAAAAAAAAAAAAAAAAAAAAAAAAGGAGCTATGCACATGGCTTTCTCTGTAAATCTCTTTTATGGAAAAGAACACTTTTAAACTAGTATCTTTCTGATTTTATCCCTTTGTGGATATGGATTATCAGGGCTTTTTTTGTTTTATCCTAGTCTAGGCAAACTTGTTTCCTACTCAATACTTTTTATTGCTTAAATGTGTATTCAAACATTTTGGCTCCAATATGTCAGCATTAAACAATCACAGTCATTATGGAAAACATAAAGAAAGCATTGGGAAAAAAAATTGTGCTCAACCCCATGGTGCCCCTCAAGCAAAGGCCTTTTGTGTCTCAGAACAAACAAAATGTTTTAATGTTAACATACTGCAAAGGGTTGTTTGTGTTGGTCTGGGAGGTATAAACCAGGACAGCACAAAAGGCAGCTATTCACAGAACTCAGACACAACACTGGAATATGCACTTCATAATTCTGGGTAGGATAGGATTTGGTGGGCATAGTGTATAGTAGTTATTAAATTAAGAGGGAAATAGTCTTTTAAAAATTACGTGTTTGTGTTTGAGCATGCGTGTGCCACAGTACACGAGGCCAGAGGACCACTTACTGGAGTTGGTTCTCTTCTTCCAACCAAGGTTTGAACTTAGGTCACTAGGCTTGACAAGCACCTTTACCGGCTGAGCCACTCTGATGGTCCTAAATAGAAAACATCCTTGGGCTGGAGAGACGGCTAGGCAGTCAAAATGTGCAGCTCTTGCAGAGGGTCAGTTTGGTTCCCAGCACATCATACAATCATACAACATCATACAGTCACCTTTAACACCAGCCACAGGATAGCTTTCATGGGCATACACAGATAAATAAATACAAATAAAGACATACATTACATTTATTTACATATATATTTAATATATGATATACTACATATAATTCCTAACAATCTTTAAGTCTCAAAAGAAAAAAAAAAACACATTGCTTTGTTCACTGCTATGTGTTCAGCATCTCAGATTGTTACCTAACACATTCCAAGGTGATTACCAATAAACTGCACTGTACAGGTTAACAGCCTAAGGAACATTTCCCTTCGCTCTGAAATTATGATTGAAAAGTGTATCCTCTAAGTGGGAAAAAGAGGTATTATTCTGGTAATGGGATATCACTTGCTTTTGGTTTGCAGCACAGAGAGCAGTGGCTGGTTCAACAGCTGACAGGTGGGAGGACCCAGCTCAGGGCAGGTGGGAGGACCCAGCTCAGGAAAGGTGGGAGGACCCAGCTCAGGGCAGGTGGGAGGACCCAGCTCAGTGGCTGACAGGTGGGAGGACCAAGCTCAGGGCAGGTGGGAGGACCCAGCTCAGTGGCTGACAGGTGGGAGGACCAAGCTCAGTGGCTGACAGGTGGGAGGATCAAGCTCAGGGCAGGTGGGAGGACCAAGCTCAGGGCAAATGGGAGGACCAAGCTCAGGGCAGGTGGGAGGACCAAGTTCAGGGCAGGTGGAAGGACCCAGCTCAGTGGCTGGCAGGTGGGAGGACCAAGCTCAGAAGCCATAGGCTGCCACTCCTACCTCCTGACACACACTGTGGAAAAGGTAATTTCTTTTCAAAATCAGTTAATGACAAGTAGCTGCCTCAGTGTAAATACCAGAATCCAAGCTACAGAGACAGCCCAGAGGTAGGAGTGTTTGCATTCAAACACAAGGACAAGTTTGAAACCCAGAATGCACACAAAGCTAGCACTCTTTGTACTGGTTTCAAGATGGAAATAGATACAAGGAGTCCCTGGAAGCTCTTGAGCTAGCCTGAAGTGGCAAGTCATAAATCAGCCTCAAATAGGTGAAAGGCGAGGACTAACATCAAAGGTGTTAGTGTTATGACCTCCACATGTACACACACACACACAAGCACTCCAACTTAAGACATATATAACATGTACACACACATACACGTATATGTTACACATACACAAAGATTAAAATTTAATGGTTAAATTAAAAAGCAATGAGAAGAAAAAAACATTTAAACCCGGTAGCCCTTGTGCACACCTTTAAACCCAGCACCTAGGAGGCCATTACCAGATCTCTGCCAGCCTGATCTACAAAGTGAGTTCCAGGACAGCCAGGGCTGCTGTTAGAGAAACCTTGTCTGGAACAAAACCATTTAAAAACCATTCATGCTTCCAGTGCCCCAATGAGCACCATCTTGATTTTATGAGAAATAAGTACAAAAATGCTGTTCAGACCAGATGTAAACTAGAGGGGCTGTGGTGGTTCAGGGTTCACAATACAATCCAGTCACCTGCAACACAGCTTCTGGAGAGCCAGGACGCATGCCTTCATCTCTTCTATGGACAGGATGTGACCATCTTCTTCAGGTTTCTGCCGCCTTGACGTCCAGCCCTACAACTGCGCCATGGAACCATAAGCTAAATACACCCTTCCTTCCTTCCGTCCACTGTTTTTGCAAGGGTATTTTATGACTGAAACAGGAAGCAAAATGAAGACAAATGCTTTGTTTTCAGCTGATCATCTTGCAATGGATGAATGAAGTACCAAATATGTGACCTATTCTAAAAACAGATATAACCTCCTAACACCTTTAAAAAAAAATAGGTTCGAAATGATAGATCAGAAATAACATCTGAACATGGCTGTTTTGAACATTGCTATTCTACTACAGCCTTTTAGCTCGGGAGGGAATGTTTCCTAGTATTCGTGCGCAAAGCTTAGACCATAGTAAAGAGTCAAAATACATCTCTGAAAGCTGGTGAAAAGGCAGTGAGCTGAGCAAAAGCACCCATGGGTACACTGGACATATTTGGCACATCTGTAATCCCACCTCGAAGAAAAGTGGAATGGAAATAGGACCATCACTGGCCTTGTTGGCTTCTGGCCTAGCTACAAAAGGGAAAACATGGCCCCATGTTCAGGGAAAGACCCCATTTAAAAGGAACAGGTGGGAAATGATCAGAGAACACCTAAATCGTCCTGGCATTCCTGCATGCATACAGGTGTGCAGGGACTCTGGCAGTAGAGCTTATTACTCTAGACAAAGCAAAATGCTCATCAGGAAACACATAGCACAGCCCAGGTTTGAAAACTGTGTCCTCCAACAAGTGGAGGCCTAAAGGTCCTGGCAAGTTTTTCCAAAAAAAGCTAAAGCTATGCTTTGTAAACATGTCTTTCTAGATCACTGCCCCTCGTGTAATTTTTGAGTTTCACTTATTTTATCCATGTGGGAGTGTATGTGCACCACTGCATTATGCTGTGCTTGCTGCCCACAAACCCAAAGGGGGCAGCAGGTCCACTGAGCTGGATGGAGTTACAGGCAGTTGTCTCTGAGGGCAGTGGGGCAGGAGATGAGATAGTAATCGCTATGGACATGGTAACACCAGAGGGCAGGGTAAGGAAGCAGCTCACTCTCACACTTTTGTAACATGCTCATGAAACTCACTTTGCAGCTTCTCACTCTCAGATAAATAATAAAATCCTAAATATTCAGATACATTTTACATAAAAATTAATGTTCAGTCCCCAAGTCTGTCTCTATAGTTTTACTGCAGAAGGCCACAAAAGCACTTTAAGGGTTTGTAACTTTTGCACAGAGACATTCCTAATTCTATGTGTTCTGTGTATTATGGTGTTATTCCTGACACTGCTGTTTTAAATACTTCAAGACTATAAAACATATCCATGCCATTTGCTGTTTTATAAATAACTGGTAAAATCTTAGGTAAAACACACACACATGCTACAAACTAAACAAATCCCATTGTTTCTGTAGAAACAGAAATGCTACCAAACATGCCAACAGCCAGTTAAACTACACTGCATGAAGAAACACAATCAGAAAGGGTAATTCAATTTTAATTTATTGTCATCACTTTTCTTCATGATCCAGATATTTTAAAATGCAAAGAAAACAAACTTTTCATGATATGTCAGGGACTGGCACTAAAAAAAAAATTCAGACTGCAAATGAGTTATACAAATGAAAATATCAAATGGAGATCCAGTTATCAAAATGAAAGCACTCAACATATTAAAAGTTCACAATTATTTGTACAGAGCACATAAAAAAGTCAGCTTGCTATCCAACCGCTGTGCTTTTTAAAGAGCTACTGCAGAATTTGAAGAAAATAGACGTATTAGTTAACTTATAAAGAGATCAAAGAGCCTGAAACAAGTAGTAAAAAGAAAATTTTGCCTTTATTAGAATGGCATTAGGCCTTAAATATGCCAATTTTGGTAATCACATTATTGTTTTAATAAGAAATGACTCTACAGAATTGCAATACTGGTCCAACAGTCTTGTCTTCTCTTTTAAAGCAAGAAACAGAATGTGAGTAACCGGAAAGCAGGGCAGACATCAGCTAACCCAGGAGACTAGCTTCTGAGATCCAAAGCGTTTGCAGAGAGAACCGTTGGTGGGCTAGGGAGGGGTGGAGCAGCTCAAGATAACTGGAACCCAGAGTGTGCAGCCAAGTCCCATGAGGCTGCTTATTGAATTCATCTTTTCCTTGGTCACATTTTTCCTCTCCAATACTACAGTTTTTCTTTGACTTTTTTTTCCTCAAAGTATAAAAAAGTATGAAATATAAACAAGCTCCTGCACTGCCCACTCAGCAGTGCCCACTCAGGCATTACAGAGCTCTCTACACACCCACAGAGCCCAGCACATTGGGTAAGTCAATAATAAACAAAATATCAGGGTACAGAAAGAACTAAACCCATTTCTTTTTTTGATACACGTAAGATTCAACCTAAAGGAAAGCAATCATCTTGGCTCTCTTCTACATCTGCATGTTGACACACTCATTAAATATTCCTGTATGATCACGTTTGGTTAAAAACCTCAGAACCATCCATTCAGACAAAACTGGTCATCAGAAAGATTATCTCATTTTCATCTCCCTAACCCCAATAAACAAGAAGTCAACTTTAGGACATAACTCCAAACACTGGATTGTGACGACAAATGCTAGGTCCAATTTCTTCATAATCCTTTTTGGTGTGGCATACTTGGTAGAACTCAGGCTGAAAAAAAAAAAAACAAATCATAATACATTTTTGAAAGGTCAAATTCTCCTATCTTCCAATTGTCTGTAAAAGTGATGTTTTAAAACAGGTATTAAATGTACAACATTTATCAGTCTATTCATGGCTTCTAGACAAAGCTAGAAATCATGACTGAACTCTCTGATACACGAATCTGTCAGTTATGGGGAATTCAGGTACATCTGTCTCCACTGAGTTCTGACCTGCAACCCGTTCTGCTGGGGGCCTAGAAGCTAAGCACAGTATGAGCCTAAGGAAGCAGGAATCACGTCCATCTCCCTCCTTTCCACTTGTTGTCTCACTATGTTCTAAAGGACAAGATACACATGCACCATGGTAATACAGCACAACAGAAGATTAACTAAAATTAAGAAAGAAAACAGTTCTTACTTATTTTAAATGGTTTTATGTACAACATAAACCCAGTAATTTATATAAAACGTCTTTAATAACCCATGACCTAACATAACAGCACCAATATTTAGGCTAATGATATTAGAAAAGGTAGCTCTAAAAATGTTTTGGTCTAGAGAGGACTCTAAAATAATTCCCTTTATTCAGTTGAAAACATTATATTTCCTATGCAATGAAAGCTAACTTTGATATTTTTAGATGTTGAAACAGAAATACCAATAATATTCTGGAAAGTATGTGCATATTTTTCCCTATGATAAATGTTAAAATCCAGTATAATAAGCTCACTCTGAAGTAAATAATGTCTAGTAGACAAAGGTAAAAAGAATATTAAAGTAAAACAACTTCCAATTTTACAAATAATATGTGCATATGTACAAAAGTTTTTAAGTTTCTTATTCTTCTATCTATATCATGAAAATTTACAAGTAAATTTACGTACCGTGGAAGCCAGCATTGACCCTCCAAACCAGACTGCATACCGTTGCATATGATGTGTAATAACTTGTACATCAATAGGCTTGGGCTAAAAAGTGACACAGTAACGTCATTTCAACAGTAAATTCAAGCAACAATTTGTCACTTATGATTAAATATGCACACACAAAAATAACAATTATAAAGCCCAAGTGACATGAATCAACAGATTTTCTACAGAGTGGAAGTGGAACACTGAGGGAACAGCAGGATGGAGAGGACCACACTTTACAGAATACACATCACAGTGCAGTTATTTCCAGAAGCTTCTCTACTTTATACAGCTCTACATGACAGAAAATGAGAGGCTCCAGGCACAAACAATAAGCGTTCAAAGAAAGAAAAATGCTGTTTTGTTTTTTTAACAGTTGAGTAATACTCCACTCAGTATGGCCCACCCATATTTTCTTTATCCATTCTTCAGCTGAAGGACATTAAGTTGTTTCCAGTTTCTGGCTATTATGGATAAAGCTGCTATGAACACCTTGCTTTGATCTTACAGTTTGCATACATGTACTGAATTATCACAATGTACCCCATAAACATGTATAATCAAATACTAAACACAATTAAATACATAGAAAGCGACATGTACAAGGCAAACAGAAAAGAAATTATACTATACTTTTAGCAACTATCTCAGCCACAACTATTTTCAGAAATCAATGGAGCTAAGACTGTTGTTTGAAAGTTTGCGATAGCTACACAGCCTGAAAGACCTCCTCTAAGGTCTATATATGTAGATGCAAAGTTACCAGCCACACAAGAGATCTGACAGGAACCACTACTGCCAAGTGTTTAAATTCGTAGGTGGAACGGTTTGCAACATGCATCCTCTGGTAAAATGCAGTAAAGCTGACATGATATTGTTTCTGTGATGTGACTGTCAAAACACAAACTACACCCACCTAATGGGAGACCACCAAACCAAGACAAAGTGCAGAAAATAAACAGCCTGTGTTCTTCAGTATGTTAAGGTCAGAAAACACGAAGTCATCACTGAATCGTAGTGGACTTAACTGGAGTGTGTCGGGTCATCAAGACAGCTCAGTAGTAAAAAGCATTTGTTGTCAACCTGAGTTTGCCTCCAGGCCCATGTGGTAAAAATATAAAACCAACTCAAGTAAGTCATCCTCTTACTTCAACATGTATGAATGCACACACACACACACCCCAAATAGATAAATGTAAAAAGAAAAAAAAAAAAAAAATTTAAGGGGGAGTGTATGTTCTCAACTAGATAATATACCATAGTTTTAAATGTTATTTGGTTTTCCTTTTGCTAGACAGGTCATTCTTGAAATCAACTGGTGAAATCTCCCTCAGGTCAACAGCCAAACCATGTGTATAGTCAGTGCATGAATTCCCAAAACCCAGAATTTAAACTTTTTCTTTAAAAAAAAAAAAAAAAAAATTCGGAGGGAAAGCTGAACACAAAGTAAATATATGTGTAGCAATCTTATTTGCATTATCACCCTTGATAAGTCATGCTTATGATTTTTATCTTCTTTATAGTTATTGTTAACTTTTCAGCATTTCAAATTCATTTTACTGGGGTTTTTTTTTTTGATAAATACAAAATAAATAAAGAAGGAAAAAAAAAAAAGAAACTTTATTGTGTGTGTGTGGTGGGGGTGGACAGCATATGTGTGCTATGGTGCACCTGAGGAGGTTAGAGGATAACAGTGTGGAACTGGTTCTCTCCTTTTACCCTTCCATGGGCTCCAGGGATCAAACTCAAGTCACTGGGCTTGTGAAACAAGCATCTGTACTAGCCAGGCCATCTCACTACAGATTTTAAATCTATGCCTGTGATTTAAACACAAGTCAGCTTTCCATCAGCTGAGGGGTATGTATGTGGAGGGGAATTGGTTGGTTGAAGAGGAAAATAAACAACAACAAAAGTCGTGTTGTATAAGCAGTCTGCCTGAGCTGTGAAGTCATGCCATTATGCTACAGAGCACCAAAAGATCCAAGTACTAAATGACTGACTGCGTGCCATGAGTCAATGGACAGAAATAATGTTCCAATAGAACAACTGGAAAGTTTTTCGTAATGTTCCTAAGTGTGGTGCTGGCAAACATTCTTGTTCTGACTATATAACCAAGGAGCCTTCAACCTTCTTAGCCAACAATTGAGAAAACCAACCTTCAATCTACCACCGCTCAGCTCCTCGCTTAACTTCAGCCTGGCATCTACAGTTCTTTTCAAATCTCTTTGCAAACGACGTCCAAAGTCCCTGAACATGGTTGAGCCACCAGAGAGGACAATGTTCTGTGTTGGTAGAGAGAGAAAAAAAATGATCTTTATTTTAAAAGACAAACAATTTAAAGACAAATATCAAGAAATTCAATTGTGTCCTTTGTAAGGCATGATTCCCTAATATTCAATGATGAACAAAAATGAAGGTTTTAAAGTATGACATTAAATATAAAAAGAAAACTTCAAACTCCAGTTTCTGCTATAAACACTGACCTTGTAGAGAGGACGTCTGACATCAATGGGGCAGTTCTGAATGACTTCATCTACAACTTCTGAGATTGGCTGAGTGAAGTCTGGATTAGCAAACTGAAAGATAAGTATGTTTTTCAAGTGAGCTATGGGATTGTTACTGATTTAAATATTACAGCAACAAAAGGCTGAATTACCCATCTCCAAAGTAAAAGGACCCTGGTCTTTAACAGACTAAAGCTTCTGAGGATAGAAGTCAGGTAAAATTCCATTAAAATAATGTACACACTATATAGAGAGTAGAGCATGTAAAGACTGCCCCTACTATGAGACAATAGGCATTATAGTAAGAACTTGTGTACACTACTAAGAAATATGTACATATCAAAATTACCATCTAGAAAACTATCAGGCAAAATCTAACATAGATTCTCAAGGACATACCAGTGGCTCTGCTCCTTCCAAAGTCTCCAAAGGGAACTCTGATGTGTGTACTTTATATAAAACACAGCTACCATATATATAATATTGTGCTAGATAGATAGCTAAACAATATAAAGCATTTGCTGCTCTTCCAGAGGTCATGGAGTATGTTCCCCAAACCCATATGATGGCTCCTACTCCCCTTTAATTTCAGTTCCAGGGGATCCAATGCCTTCTTCTGACCTTCACAGGCTATTAGACACACACAGAAGAAAAAATAAAGTCTATAAAAAAGTGAAAACAACCACCAGTCCACCAGTAAGGGTGAAATAGATGCCTCATGCCCTAGCATTAGATTCTGCATCTGTAACCTTGCTTATGTGAACACTGATCTGCAACAATCATGTCAACAGGTAACACTTATTTTTACACACACAGGGAGCAGCAGCACTTTCAATTCAAGTGTGTACATTCCTGGTTGAAGCTGAACAGGCTGATACTTTGTCTTGTTTAGCTGTTGTACTGTAAGTGTGTCCTTTTCACAAACATTGACTCTTGTGTTTTGATTTTTGTTTCCTATTGTGGTTGGTGATCTTGCTGTTTAGAAAGGCACAGTGTTGGAGTGTGGTCCACATGTATCTAGGAAGAAGGCCAGAGTATGCATCTTATTGGCAAAGTACCAGCTGGCAGCATCCTTCAGACATGGATAGCAGTATAGGTGGTGATTAGTTCAAACAGAAGCACACATAGACCACAGCTATGCACAGATAGGATGATAAAACATGAGAGGCTGTCAGAAACCTAACCTTTTTCTTCCCTTAGGAAGACTAATTCAGTCTTCAGCACTTTATAATGTTCTCAAAAACTTTATAAATACATAAAGGACAAAGAGTCAGTGATGTATTTATAGGATACATCATAGCCAAAATAAAATCATTTCTAATTAGTGATGCTCAAATACACATGCCACATTCCAAGTTTATCCTAGAAGTAAATTCCTACACTTCACTATAGGAAAAATGGAAAACAGCTGAGCTCAGCTAGCTCTAGATGTCATTTAATAAAAGACAAGCTCACGTACAGGTAGGAGCTGACTGACTGAAACAAATCAAAACAGATGTTGAAATCTTCCTGTCCACAATAATATTTGTGATTGCAGACAATCTTTCTTGGCTTTAGACTGCAAGTGTTCTGAAGAGCCTTTAGTTCTCAAAGCACTGAACTCTAATAGCCATGGGAATACTTCAGCCTCAGAACCTGCACTGATTTCAGTTCAAAACAACAACAAACCCTTTATTTTCCCAAATCTAGATAGAGAATATCAACAACTGGACAGGAAAAATCTTTTTTACTGCATTGATTTCTACAAAACCCTTCCACTATTAAGGCAGAACTAGTGAAGTCTCTCTCTTCACTGTCCTTTGTCCTCTTCAATATTTACCTAACACAGCCACACATGCGCAAACACTGTCTCTCTGCATACATTGTTAACCTTTCCTATAATCTTGCTTGTCTCATCTGCCACACTGAAAAAAGGCCAGAGCACAGCTCTTGGATCTGCAGCTGTCTCTGTATCATTCTCACAGTGGTCACCCTCCTCACATCTGCTTTTACCAACCCAGGTTCTTGGTATGGCTGGCCTAGAATGTACGGTAATCCTCCTTTCTACCTTAACCTACCAGCTTTTAGTTTTTGATAAGGAATGCACAAAAGCAAAACTTTACAAAGCCTTTAAATGTTCTTATACCCTGTGTACACCACAGGAATTCTAATACAGAAAAAAAATGAAGCTTAATTTGGGCCTGTCTGTTGGAGAATTTCAGGGACCAAATGCAAATCAGAATAGTGGCCCTGTGGTTAAGGGTGTGTGCTGCTCTTGCAGAGGACTAGAGTTCAGTCCCCAGCACCTGTGATGAGTAGCTCACAACTGTCTGTAACTAGCTCCAAGACCCAACCCTTTGGTCTTGGCAGGTACCTGCATTCAAGTTTGTACCAATGTGAATTCATAAACATAGTTCAAAACTGTAATTATTTAGAACTGGAGAGATAGCTTAGCAATTAAGAGCACAGGCTGTTCTTCTAGAGGACCAGGATTTGATTCCAAGCACCCACAGACATTGCAGCTCACAACCATCCAAGATTCCAGTTCTAGGTGATCAAATGCCCTTCTCTATTCTCAGTGAGCATCAAGCAAAGAAATGGTACAAAGACATACATGCAAGCAAAGCACCCATACATATAAATAATAATGTAATTAAAAAAATAAATTCAGATTAATATTCAATAAAGTAGCTAGCAGTAAATATTTCATAAAGATGAAACATTAGTAAACAGGTTAATAATAAATTACAAGTTTTTCAATATTTAATAAACTCAACAGTGGCTCACTGAAACTAATACTAGGCCCTTCCTTTAGCTTTGTTCTGGGAGTCAGCCCTACTCTAACTGTCTGGTCAGGTCTCAGCAGCACATAGCTGTTGAGAACGTTCTAAGGGTCTATTAAAGAAGAATTATATAGGAGAACTGACCATACCAAATAAATACAACATCCCATATATTTCTTATACTTAGATATATATTCAAAAGCTTAAAACATAAAATGGCTTAGAATTTTTTCTTAAAAAAATTCAAAGTACCAAGTACATTCTTTCTAAAAGAAACTAGTTCCTTCTGAAATTTATGGTGAACTTAACTGCTTAAAAATAACCTTTCAAAAGGATGTCTGTATTAAACCCCTCTTCCTACAAGGCTCAGGGATCTATAGGAAAAGGAACAGGCTGAAAGAGCCAGAGGCAGTGAGAAACTCTAAGAAAACCGTGTCCTTTGGACACAACAGGAATGATACATACACAAATCCAGAGACTTCCATGGGCTCAAACTGGACAGCAGCAGTGCAGCAGAGAGAGGAATATGTGGACACACATTTTCCACCCTTTTGTAAAAAACTATTTGCAACTGAAACCTGCTGGGAAAATCAGTTTTTTCCCATGGAATGCCACTGGGTATCAATCATACTCCAGGGCTGGCCCCAACCCAAGATTTCACGTTTTATTGTGTACTTTTTGCCTTATTGGTTTTACTTTTGTCTTTATTTGGAGAGAGGGAGCCCACTCCAGCATAAGGTAGGGAGAAAACTTGAGAGAGGCTCTAGGAAGAGTCTGGAAAAAAAAATTATGATCAAAGCACAGTATGAAAAAAATGTAATAAAAACCAAAAATACACTTTCTTGGATCTTTCCTATATTAAATCTTAGTGTTCAAATCTTGGAAAGGTTAAATACTCAAACATTCATCTAGTCCCAATTAAAGACAAAATAAATGAATACTACAAATGACAGGGAAATGAGAACACAGAAGTCTATAAGGAACCTCAAAATTCACTTGCACTTTCTACAATACACACACAGCAAGCTCCACTCTGGGAAACTATGGTAATCTAAGTACACTTATCTAATTTTCTCTCCCCAAACTAAAACCACTGGTAAAGAATTTTTAAAAACAAAAATTAAAACATAGGCAAGATACAAAGACAAGGCCATGCAGACACCCCCACTCTCACCCCCCAGCACACTTAAATCATTGATCAACAAATCAAGAATGAAGTTGTTTGATAATAATGAACTTCTCCCACAAAGAACTAACGACAGCTGGAAGCTTAGAAATCAAGGTAGAAGGAGGCAAGGACACAGTCTCACGGTCAAACCCCAGGTCTTCTCCATAGGAGTCCACCAAATACTTTTTCCTCATCAAGACTTCTGCTTAACCTATTCTGAAGAACAGAATATTCCTGAGCTACTTTTGTCCTACCTAGAAGTAATGAAAGCACACAGAGGAATAATGAAGTGCCCTAAATGAACCTCACAGACTACTAATCACCGCCTTCATTTCTCTCCTGTTCCTGTGCCCTCAAACATTTACCCTTTTGCAGGAGACCTTCTGGGAACATAACAAGCTTATCTCCTATGCTTTATCAAGAATCTAGAAACAAAAGGTTTCTACCTGAAAAAAAACTGGACAGTATGAGTGAAAAAGACAAAGGACATAAGGAAAGGTACCCTACACGAGAGAAAAGGAAGAGGCAAGGGGAACTCTAGACTCAAAGAGAAGGAATGTGGGACTTTACACAAGAAGGCTTATGTTGGGTCAGTTCATAATCCAGTAATTTAAATACACAAATAAATTATGCATTTGCATATCCTAATTGACTTCTTAAACTAACAGTGAGTTCAGAGACAATTTCTTGATAATCACTTTTAAACTGAACAAATGAACTATTAATGACCATATGGTAAACAGGGTACAAGAATAAGAGATAGTTACAGGGCAGGCACATGGCTCAAGCAGACAGAAGCGCTGTGACCTGACCCAAGGGAGCACAGGGACAACAGGAGGAGAGAAAAGCAGTTATCTTTATAGCTCAAAGTCAATACAAAAATGAATGGGGGTGGAAATCCCTAGAAATCAGATGTTTTAATGTTCAAACTCAAGATTTACTTGCCTTAGCTTCTAAAGTGAAGAGATTCTAGAACTCATCATACACAGCTAAGGCAAAGTGTACAGTAACTCTGCTCTGGTCACATTACTTATTCTGATTGCAACTCCACAGTTCATGTGAAAGATCTAAGTTACTCAAATTATAGAATCTTCATATTCTTATCCCCCTCTCACATCTAGATCATAAGAGCTCCATTTTTCTTCACCTCCTTTCTTGAAGTCACAGACACTTATTTACCTGAAAAAGTGTGGGAAACTCAAATGCTTCCAACCTGGTTCACGACATTGTTCTGATGGAAAACAACCTTTTTAATATTGTACACAAAGCTGTCTTTCCATGTTAGATTTCTAGACTATGACATGAAAGATGAATAACCACCCAACCACTGAGCTGATGCCATTTGTCATACTCTGACAAGTCTCCCAAGTAGACTTATGCTCTCTGCTTCTATACACTCAACACATATGTCTGTGTGTCAAAGTAACTACTCTTTTTTTTTTTAACCACCTTTCTTATTCTCTAAACTCAAAAACAGTAAGATTAAATAATCTTTCAGGTTTCACTATCCAATGCTTAATCTGAGACCAGGAAAGTCATAGCCAATAATACATAAATAAAATTATCAAAAATAACTGTTCTTGATGCTGTATAAGCAAAACAGTCAAAGAATATTAAAATTCTAATAGACTTAAATTCCTAATACCAAGTTACCTGAAGGTTTTACTGTCATTTTTAAGGCAGACTTTAGCCTTAGATTCCACAGATCAGAGACTATTCTACTAGCTATGATATAACTGAAGTCTGCATACAGTCATTTTACACTAGATGCAGGCTTCCTGGAGTCTTTCCCAAGGTTTACGCCTTACAAACTTCAAAGACTATCTTCTGCCATGCTTTTCCAGGATCCCCCTCCCCATGAATCATAGAGATTAAAAAGGTAGAAAAAAAGATAAGGCTTCTTAAGCAGGAGCTGCTTCTCAAGGGTGGGGGTAGGGTATAGCAGAAATCATTCTATGTGCTTTAAGAAAGTTTGTGAAATAGATTCTTTCTGAATTTCTGTTGCATATTTCAAAGTAATTCCAATTAAAAACAAACAAATCCAACAACTACCAAGCATTACCTCTGGGTGGAAAAAGATCTCCGGTCCCAGGAATCTCTCATAGCCAACATCAATGGAGAACTCTTTCTTTGAGATTGCATTGACTCCGGTGTATTGCTTGATCCACTTTGACCCATCAGTGTCATACTTGTTAAACTCTTTTACTAGATCTGGGCAGACATAACTATAGCGTTCCTTAAAAACAAATAAAACAAAGTAAATTTTTCTCTTGTTTAAGGTAAAGTTTTTTGTTTTTTGTTTTTTTTTTAAAAGAAGATAGAGTACAGTAAGTGTATCAGTCAAACAGAATTGAATGAAAAATATTTTCATTAAATAATTAGGTAATTTTGATAGTTGAAATTTAATGCTAGAATATTATATTGTACAGTACAAGTGAATGGCTCATGCATACATAGCTTCTGACTCCATCAATACAACGAAAATATGAAAGACTAGACTTGGTCTTAACTATTTTAATGCTACTTTATGAAAACATTCATTAAAGTCTTCACTATCTTATCTCTATGCCCGTAACAGAAAAATATTCTTTCATTTAAAAAGAAAAATAAAAAAGCACATACAAATAAAAAAACAACAGTTATACCCTGTAAAAATTAGCATAAATACTTTATGCCTACTTGGAACAAAACTAATCTTCACCAAGAAAATAAAAAAAAGAAATAAGGAAATATAAGCTACGGTGCTATTATCTGCAAGACTGAATTAACATTTCATTATCTCAGACTGTATTCCACTGCTTCTCTCCCTCTGGCAGATTTTGAGTAACATATACAATTTTCTGTCTTTTGCACATCAAGGACCCTTCCCAAGGTAGCTGATAATATTATCACAAATAACAAAAAGATACAAAAGGCTGTCATGATGTGGCATTGTGGTAATGCACATCTTTAATCTCAGCACTGGGGAGGCAAAGGCAGAAGGATCTTCTGTTGAGTTTGAGGCCAGCCAGAGCTATATAGTGAGACTCTATCACAATCCCCACACAAAAGAAAAGACTCCTAGGAAAAAAGGCCAATTTCATTAGCTTACATATCTCTTCTTAGAGGTGGAAATTTCAAGTGGATTTTCATTTGCTTTGTTTTAATGTTCTACATTACCCAAAGAAGCTGAAAACAATAGTGTTCATATTAATTTGTTTTGGTATTTAGTAGTTTGTTTTCAGATAGTCTCTCTTTGTATATTGTTAGCTGTCTTAGAACTCACTATGTAAACCAGCTTGTCCTCAAGCTCACAGAGATCTTTCTGCCTCGGCCTACCAAGTGCCAGGATAAAAAGTGTGATCCACTATACATGGCTCAACATATTTAGTTTTATGTTATCAACTAGAGAAAAAGTTTAGAAACCATTTGGTAGTTGCTTTAATATATGGGAAGTAACCAAAGCATCTTTAAACCTAAGTTTAAAAGAACAAAGACATCTTCGCCAATGTCATACAAAGAGATGCAAATAAAGTTATTTTTCCAAAGGCAGTTTTACATATTCAAAGCATGAGAACTACAGAAAATTTTTAGTCTTATGGTTAAAAGACAAATTCAAAAGTAATGCCAAAAGAATAAGGAAAATATTTTGATTGCATGCCTGAAACACTAATAAAAAAAACTCAGTCAAAACTTAATCAAATACCTCATATACCCATCAGTTTCTGTCCATGTTCCACGTCACTTGAGTAACACACTGCATCTACAATGCAGAGCTCAACAAGCCAATTACATCAAAACAATTTTAACAACAGAAAATGGTTTGGAATAAAATAAAGACTTAAGTCAGGCTGTGGTGGCTCAGGCCTGTAATCCCAGCACTCTTATCAAAAAGGCAGAGGCAGGTGGATCTCTGATAGCTCATGGCCAGCCTGGTCTATAGAGCATGTACCAGGACAGTCAAGGCTACACAAAAAAAACTTTGTCTTAAAAACCAGAGCAAAGGGGGCTGGAGAGATGGCTCAGTGGTTAAGAGTACCATCTGCTCTTCTAGAGGACCCGGGTTCGATTCCCAGCACCCACATGGCAGCTAACAACTGTCTGTAGTTCCAGTTCCAGGCAAACACCAAGGCAAATAAATAAATAAATAAAGTTTAAAAAAAAAAAAAAACAGAGCAAAAAACAAACAAACAACAAAACCTTCAGAGTAAACAAAGATGAAATGATTTTTGGGTAAAATAAATGTTTACTTTTAATAAAAAAATCATAAATGTTTGTGTAAATACTCTTCTGTTAGCCCTCTCAATATGAACATGAAGAGAATACACAAAGAGCAGGTGATCATCAACCATTTATTTGTAAGAAATACAGAGAAAACAACTTAGAGGTATCCCTTTGACTGGCCAAGAGGATTTCTTTGCCATCACAGTTAAGTATGTGACTAACTTACAGCTGATTCATGCTGATATAGCTTACCTTCACTGCTTTTGCAGTTTCCAGGGACTGTTCGGGAGGAATTCCTACTTCTCGGTCTCGCAGCAGTTGCTGAATAAAGTATGTTATATCTCTTCCTGCAATTGGAATGTGTTTAATACAGCTGCCGATGACATACCCTTCAGCCTACATGCAAGGAGACAGTTGGAAACTTTACTTTAGTGATCTTAGTGTGGTAAGTATGGCTTAGTGGGGCAAGCATTTACTCTGAATGCTGAAAACCTGAGTTTAATCCCTATAACCAAAATACAGGTGAAAGGAGAGAACCAACTCCATTCACATGCTCTGGCACAAGCATGCTCATCGTACCCACTCCTATGTAATATTTTAAAATTATATTTAAAAAATATATACTTCTAAAAATTAGGATTCACTTCTTAGCCAGATACAGCAAACAAGCTCCAAATCCCAGCATCTGAAAGCTGGGGCAGGATTCATGGTGTCTTCCTCAAGACTGTCTCTAACTGATCCAGAAGCTTGCTGTTTTCAGCTAGGCCACTAAGTTCTTGAAACTACCCTGTCTCTGCTTGCTTCCCACTGCTGTCATTAGGCATATACAGCTCTGTCCTGCTTTCTATGTAGGTGCTAGGGACCTGAATGTAGGTCTTCATACTTATAGGACAAATGTTCTTACCCACTAAGTCATCATCTGACCTACAACAATTATTTTAGATACATCACTTAAAAAGAAAAAGAAGTTATTGAGTAAATTACACAAAGCTATTAAATTCTAGACACATCCTAGTAAGATATTAAAGATACCCAAAGGTTAAACAAAAGGGGATATATCCACACAGAGAAATATGACTTAGCAATAGAAAGCTACACAAGGATGATCTTAAAAACATTAGTCTCAATGAACATAGACCTGAATATATAATTCCATCTCTATGTCAAGGAAACTATTCACACAGAAAACCTTCGGTTGGCAGATGTACTGTACACCCTACCTGGAAGCTGTCATGTGCTATCTGAGCTCACTGAGAACTTTCCCTCCTGTGTGCACTCATCTTGCTCCTTCATGGCCCATAATGTCAGCTAAGATTCTCAGCATGACATAGTCTGATGCTTTTCTAGGTCTTTAACTGAAGATCCTATCTCAAATTGATCATACCATATGGTGTGAGGGCCACCTTCACCACTTACACACCTAACTGTGACTATGGGCAGCTGGCTTTGTCTCCTTTCAGAACTGTTGATACTCAAGACCCTTGGCTCTTCTGATGACAGTGGCTCAGGAAGATGGCAAACAGAGCTTCTCAATCTTGTAAAGGTGTCACTAATTCTTATCATTTACTTCTAGGTGTACTATTTCACATTTTCTTTGGCAATTTTTCTGTCCTTACCACAGGAATGACATGAGTGACTCCGTCTCCACTGTCTATTACTGTACCCGTCAGTGTCCTCTCTCCTACTTGTCTTGACGTCCAAGATGCAGCTAAGGCAAGAACAGCCTAGAAAAGTAAATAAATAAATAAACAAATAAATAAAGTAAGATATACAAAAATAAACTGTTAAAGAAGTACTAGGGATACAGGTCTATAGAAGTAACCTCTAATGATACTGCATACATTCACTAAGAGAAGGTCATGGGTCTTTTATTGCATAAGGCTACTTAGAATATTCAGAGTTTAATAAAACATGCCACAAACATGTATCATGAATCACTACTACCTTGCCCAAATTTAAATATCATTATCAAGACTGGCACAAAGAATCAAGGTATTCAATCAGCATGAGCCAGCAAACATCATTCTTAAGAATTCAAACTCCAAGTTCCTAAATGCAATCAGTAGTTAGCACTGTACAATAAGTACCTTAACTGAAAATGCCACACACTTCCAGACACGCTAAGTTAACTAGAAAACCAAGGATATACAGTACCATTTTTTCCTACCAAGAATCTCATCATGGCCAATGGAAAACAATTCTTTCCTTAAAACAACAAAAAAAAAACTTTCTTCTAAACAAAGAACAACATTTTTTAAAAAGCTAACTTTCAAGAATCAAAATATATAAGCAGTAACTAAAAACAGACAATAAAACTGACTTTGTCCACTTGCAACATAATACCTAAAAGGAACCAAAATAGGCATCCACCATCTTCCTTTGCTTTAATTCACAACAATCATCTGCCATGAGCCACCACACCTACCTCACCATTCTATTTTAACTGCTTACCACCACACAGTATTTTTATAGGTGTTACACTGAAATTTTTCAAGGAGGAGGGAGGGAGAGGGACGGAGAGAGGAAGAGAGAGAGAGAGAGAGAGAGAGAGAGAGAGAGAGAGAGAGCTGTTTAAGACTTAATTTTGAGATAGGCTTTTTAGGTAAAGTTCAAAACTATCATTTACAGCTAGAAACTGTCTTGTGATCATTTCTACAAGCCTTTTGTAAACAATTAGGGTCCCAAACTAGAATGTTATAGAAATCTTACTGGCTACTGTACATAAATAAAAAGGAACAGTTATTAAACTAGTGAATTCTGAAAAGCCCTGAGGAAACCAGGCAAAGTACAGCACTAAGAAGGTTCCAATGCCAGCCTTGGCTATTGTGGAAGACCCACAGTCTCAAAGAAACAAATAAAATAAAGCAGTCAGAAATCAGACATGGTAGAACATGCTTGTAATCCGTCACTGAAGCAGGAGGACCATAAATTCAAGATCACCCTAAATTACAAAATAAGACCCTATAGATTAATTGGATAAATGGATACAGATGAAGAGGCGGGAGGGACAGAGAGGAAATTTTTTACTTTTTTTTCTTCGTGTTTACAAATATTACCTCCCTTCCCTAATTGTTTCTAAATTATCAGCCCAGGAGATTATAATATGATTTGAATTCATGGTAAAGCTTTATGAGAAAAGAGAAATACATGGTTTAGGAGTAAATTAAGCTTGGATTAAATGTAAAAGCCAAGTTTCAGTAAGTCAAAGTCACCTACCTGCACAGCGATATACAGGCCTGGAACATTGAAGGACTCAAACATTATTTCAGCAGTATATTCCCTGTTTTCTGGAGTATTCAGTGGAGGTTCAGTCTATTAAATTGAATAATATTTTAAGACAATGTGAGATCATTTTGGAACTGTATGGGCAATTTCTAAGAAAAAATAATTTATAAAATAATTTAAAAGGCACTAAATACATAAGCAGAAAGACACAAAGACTATAGAGAATTAAAGCAGACAAATCTACACAAACATGAAAATAATAATATGTTCTGTGCCTTCTGCATGTTTCTTCTAGTACTGCTTTGGTTTTGGGTTTCTTTTCCCCTTTCTTGTTTAGTTTGTTCCATGCTAACTTTTTTTTTTATTATTTTTAAAGAAACCTGCTTATATTCTAATAGACTAGAAAAGAAAGGGTGTGGATTTGGGTGGGGAAGTCAGGGACATTTGTAAAACACTGGGAGAGGGGAACTGTATTAGAATAGACTGTATGGAAAAAAATTATCTTCAATTAAAAAAACCTGAAGTATTCAACAGCATTACATGTTACCAACCAAATGAAAATTAAAACCAGTCTGTACACCCACCAAAATGATTAAAGTTACAAGATTAACACACTAAATGCAGGCTAGAATGCAGGAGCAACCCAATTATGAACAGTGTTATATGAAGGGTCACCCCAGGACAAAGTTCTAAGTGTCTGCCCTGCAGAAGAGCAGGTCCACAAAAGAGATGAGAATAAGTGTCTATAGAGACAAGAATGTTCAAACGGCCAAACTGTCTTAGTCAACATTAAACTGCATAACACAAGTTTTTACTATAGTATATCATATATAATTTCATTTATGTAAAACCCAAATACAGGCAAGATTAATCTCATTTGTAAAAAAGATAAAAATGAGTAAAACAGTGGTTGCTTCAAGCAAATGGAGAGCATAAGTTAACTAGAAAAGGCGTTGATAATGTTATTTACATTGTTACTTACACAACTGTCAAAACCAACCTTGGTAGGCCAGCCATCATCACTTCTGAGTAATATTTTACAAAGACACACCTATACTCATTCACTGCATTAAGTATGGTCTTTGGCTATGTTCATGCTACAGCAAAACTGAATACCTAAAACAGAACCCATTATGCTCACATTTGGTCTCTTCAGTGTCCATATGGACTACAAAGGCAAATTCTATCTGTCTGTCTGTCTGTCTATCTATCTCTATCTGGTCCTTTTTCTTTTGCCAAGTGTGATCAAAATCCATAGAATGGTTCAAATTTGTGATTTTACAATGCACATATTTTACATAAATAACCACAAACAAATAATGAATTATTTAATAATGGCCATATTGTATAAGCATGAAATGATTCTCATCTAAATGTAGTTTATTTTGATGTGATTCAAAAACAAAACAGACTAACAGATGGATAAACAGATGTGTCAAAGCAATTATGCTAAATGTATACTTATACGAAAATGTTAATTATTGAATTTAAGTAGGTTGTAGGTATATGTTGTGTCCATAGTAATGTTCAATTTTATATATAGTCCAACTATAAACAGTAGTCACAAAGCATCATAATGAAACACTGAATACCGATTAGCAAAAACTCATGTCCAAGTATAAAGAAAACACAAAAGATAACCATTTTGTGTTGTAAGAAGAAAAATGTTCATTTATTCTACTAGGAAGTTAACAGCAGTTATCAAATAGTTTTAAAAACAAGTAAGAGGAGCTGAAAAGATGACTCTATCAGTGGGTAAGAGCATTTATTCATCTTGCAGAGAACCTGGGCTCAGTTCCCAGCACCTACATGAACGCTCACAAGCCTCTGTAATTTCAGCTCCATTGGATCTGGTGTCTTCTTCTGACCTCTGACAGGTACACAGTACATATACACAAATACAGGCAAAGCAATCATACAGAAAAATAAAATAAATACTTAAAACAATCTTTAAAACCAAGAAACACTGTTTAAAAAAGCATTTGCTTTTAGGCTATGAACACAAATTAATTTGATAAGTTGAACTATTAAATGACATTGTACTTTTCCTGTTAAAAATAACTAATGAGCTGGGTCGTGGTGGCAGCACATGCCTTTAATCCCAGCACTTGGGAGGCAGAGACAGCTGAATCTCTGTAAGTTCAAGGCCAGCCTGGTCTACAAACGAAGTTCCAGGATCATCCACTTTGCACTTTGCTTCTGATGGTAACTATGACAGTTTAAGTCTAAAATTGACAGCTGCAGACTCTGAGTGCTCAAGCCTTCATTGCCAGCTGACCAGCTCCTTGAGAGGAAACTGGGTCATGTGGGCTCTGACCTCATCTACTGATTTATCCACTGAATAATTAGATAGGTAAACTTTGAAGAGGTGAGGGTCTGGCTAGAGTCAGGCACTGAGTCTAGACGATGGTCTTGTATCTGCTTCCCTGTATCAAGGTCCATTCCTTTGCTCCATCACTTCTCACAGAGATGCTCTGTTTTACCAGGCACAGGCCCAGAAGCAATGGAGCCAAACAACTGTGGATGTAAGCTTCAGAAACCATGAACTGAAAACTTTCTTCTCTTACATTATTTTATCAGTGACAAAAAAGGAAAAGAAAACTAACATGATTATTTACCAGTTATACCTTAATGATTACATACTAATCATCATTTATGATTACACTTAAGTGCTTAACCACATTGCTACTTTATCACAGGCTGCAGCCAGACGGTCTTATGGATGAAATAATTTTATATAACAAAGTCTTCAGATATGACAACCTTAAAAGATGATAAAATATGCTTGTTTATTATGATACCAGGGATCACTAAAATATTCTTCAAAATTTTCACATGCCTGTTAACCCAGCATTTGGGAGGTTAACGTGGAATGATCCTGAATACAAAGCCATCCTAGGCTTACAAATACAATCTCAAAAAGGGGAAGTCTCCAATAAATTATAATGTGTACTTACCAAAAGAAAGTAATGGTCTTCAGGTTCTGCCCTTAAATATTTAAAAATCACTTGCTCCATAAACCTTTCCATCAAGTCCCAGTCTTCAACTATACCATGGCGGATTGGCCACTAATAAAACAAATTCAGAGTAAATCTTAATAATATAAAGAAAATAGACCTAGGAATACAAAACCAAATGTATTTCTTTAGGTATGATGTCACTGCAGGTTATCCTTAGACTATACATGCTTAAGTAGAAATATTTATACTTAGGGAAATAAATTACTTTTACAATGTACATTCAAGTGGTTAAAAACAAAAGATAAATATGTCAAAAATATTAAACTTTATCCTAATTTCCTTAATCTTCAATAGTTAACTCATTAGCTAACACCTGTTGTCTGTCTAACATACAATACACAATTGGTTCTGAGAAGATTGAAGAAGCAGGAGGACAGCTTGAGCTCACAGGTTTGAGAGTACTATGAGCCAAGAGTGAGATGCCACCTCAAATTAATTATAGTAACAAATCAGTAAGTAAAACAGTGTCAAGTATACAATAGCTAGGATTATAATTAAGCACATAGGATTTAATTTGGAAGGCTATACAGGTTTATAACCAAGGCAACCAATGAGCATGTTTACAAGGTTTTAAATTTCACAAGCATACACAGATTACACACACCATGTGCTAGCCTACAAGTCATTTACAACATCAGAGTGTACCACAGTCCTTGTTTCTTTTGTAAAGTTGGGTTGCCAGCTGTTACTATGATAATAAAAAATACATAAAACAAAATTCACTTTTAAAGCAAGAAAAGTAGTAGTAATGTATGAATGTGTAGTAATGTCCTATCTATTTCACTGTGAAAAGCTGCTCAAGGCCTATCAGGCAAAGCATACCAATGGGTTCCTGTTATCCAAGAAGGAACGATAACTAACTTCCTTTCAAAGTACATTGCCTTTTTTATGTGGCTTCTAGAGAACTTGAACCTTGCTAGCTACTGATGCAGAATATTATTTTAATTAGACCAAGATGTGTTACATTTGTTTATGCTGCAGAATACTACTTTTAACTTTGTTTTAAAGGCGTATTACCTTTGTTTCTGCTGCATGTTTGATATGTAAAGATGTGTTCCTGTTTCATCTTGCCTACCTAAGGCACCTGATTGCTCCAGTGGCCAATATCTAGGCAGGAAAGAGAATAAATAGGAGAGATCTAAGCTTGGGAGAGAAAAAGAGGGGAGAATGACGGAGAAAGAGAGGGAATGCCAGCCAGGAGACACAGAGTGGAAGATACAAAAAGGGAAAAAGCCCCGACACAAAATGTGGATTAAAACAAACAGATTAAATTAAGTAAAAGAAAAAAGCTAGCCAGAAAGAGGATAAGCTAACGTTAAGCATTCATAACTAATAAACTAAGTCTCTATCTCATGATTTTGGAGCTCCTGGTAGCCCAAAGAAGAAAAGGCCTACTACAGTCACAAATGTTCTTTTTCAAAAGATGGCACTTTGAAAATGTTACAGAAATATAAAAGGCATCAAGAAAGCTTCAGAATGTCTGACAGATTTTACCTTCACACATTCACAACTAAGTATCAGTGTTGGTCCTGAGTACCTTTCACTGCAAAACTTTATAAGGCATGTGACTGTTACTTGCAAACTTCATCTTTTCTGGGCCATCTACACTAACCAGTCTGCTCATCTCGACACTCTACAAATAACTTTTCCAACCATACCGACCTCACCTTACCACCTGAGGCACCCTTTCCCTGAGCAGCAGTTGACACCTAGTATCTTCCACAGAAAAAGAATAACTCAAGAAAGATATCGAATTTCCTTCATCAAATCTGTAAACTTGTACTATAATGTTAGCAATACTCCCTGCAATTATGTATATGTGATTATTTATCTGTGTGTTATGTACATGTAAGTACAGGTGCCTGAGAGTCCAGAAGAGTGTGCCTCATCCCTTGAACTAGAGTGACAGGCAGTTGTGAGCAAAGAGCCTTATGCAAGAACAGTATACACTCACCCTATCTAATCTGTCATCCAGAGTACATCCTTCCAATTTTCTCCAAGACCTTGTCATGTGCCCTTTCTTTCAGTTTCCTAAGCAGAATTTCGCATTAAACATCTCTCCCATCTTAACTCTGCAACTTATCCTTTATCTCTCTCTCCCATCGCAGCCTAACCTCATGAAATAGTGCCCTCATTGCGACTCTTTCCTCATCCACCTTCACAAAGCTACATTCATTCAGCCCCACTATGCTTCTATCTCAGGAGACATCCTTATTTGATAGCTAGTCTGTGCTGTTTATCTCTATCCCACTCCACTCAACCCTAATTAATTAGTACCTCTCAGGATTCTCTTCCGCTGCAGAGTCCCCTAGGTAACAGTATTCACCTCTCAAAGTAACTCTGTCCCCATCTTCCTCATAAGCTTCTAATATACTGGCATCTCTGCCTAATGAATGTCTGCATATCTCACCTAACTCCTATTTTATTCTTTAAGAACTTGGCTTAATAATTTATCCCTCAAAGACTGCTAAATCTCAACTCGGCTAGCGCCCCTCCCCCATGGCACACACTGAGAACATCCTATTCTGATTCCCTTCTATCAGCTTCATACTATCTCACTGGAAGTTGTTTCTTGCTATTTTCTTTTTGGCACAAAGCAAAACTGTAAAGTTTTATTTTTACATATGGTGGTACAAAGAAAGTAAAGCCCAAAGGAAGAAATGAATGGTTGGAAGTGCTTACATTCCAAAAAGGCTAGAGCAGTGGCTGTGGACAGAGACAACGACAACCGCTCTTAACAGGCACAACCAACCACACAATTTCTTTAATTTGTAAAAGAAGACTACTTGCTTTACTGTGCAAGTTCTACTTCAATGAATAGACAGACAGAAAGCGCAGAGAAAGAAAGAGGCAGAATAACATTCCCAGATGTAGCAATGTAGCGATGAGAGAAAAATCAATCCCTACTTAGGGCCCTGAGAGGCAATGTGCATGGAAAAGTAAACCATTCATTTCAGTAAGTTAAAGTCATGGAAGAAGGAGAAATGTCTATGGTTAGAGCAGAACCAGATGAGGTGGCTCATACCTTTAATTCCAGGGTATGTAAAGATTTCCCCTCCATAAAAATGTAACTTGTTTCAGCTAGTCTCCTCCAGAAACTGTGTGTCCTCTAGGACCTTCTTGCCCCTTCCCCAAGGGGAACTAGTAGGGTCCTGAGCATAGAGCAGCCCCTACATCTGGTACTAAACTAAGTGTGACCAACTCATAACAGAAACAGCACAACAGCTGAATGGATCACTCTTTGACACATACCTTTGTTGCATATGTGGGTTTCTCTATTGCTTCATCACCAATGAAGAAGTCTAGGTCATCCACACCTTTCATCACCCTCCTCTGGGCTTGATCACCTACTTTTGCAGACTCTTTGATTGCAATACCTTTGAAATAAGTTAAATTAGACATTTTAAATTGCTCATCTTTTCAAATGAAACACTTTTAACTTGCCCTTCTTTAACTGTAAAGTGTTATTAAAAACAACAAATAGAATATTTATACAGTTAACTAATGAATAAAAGTCATAAGAAACCTATGACAAAACTTATTTTATACAATGACACCTCAACTTCCTCTTACAGACAAGGTCTCAAGTACAATGTCCCCACTCCCACTCCCCAAGTACTACTATGGGATTGTTTCAACTGTTTTAAAAAACTATTGAATCTATTTTGATTCAGGCATGTGTGTTACTAGCAACTCCTGCATATCAGGTGTATACTTCCAGCAAGCTATCTACCAGCTCTTTTAAATATTTTACTTTTGAGATAAAATTCACTAAAGCTACCCTGACAGTCTTTAACTTGGAACCCTTTTGCCTCAGTTTCCCATGTAATGGGTATTGCAGTCCTTCCTTTGCCTCTAATCCTTAGATTCTTTCTGAATAAAAATATAATCCTGGAAGGCTAGAGATGGCTCAGTGTGTAACAGTGCTTACTCCACAGGTCTCATGACTTTAATTCAATCACCAGAGCCTCATGGTGGAAGGAAAATTACTGACTCATCAGAAAGTAATCCTGACCTCTATATACATTATGTCAACTATGCAGCCTTACTCACATATATACACATAATAATAAATTAAAAATAAAATTGTAATTTTATAAAGTCAATACAAAGCTTAATGGATAATCAAGAAGGTGAAAAGTACCAATAAAAGAAAAAAATCTGCAAAAAAAAACCTTTTAAAAACAAGCTTTCTTTATTTACATCTCTTCTTATTCTTCCTTATTCTCTACTTATCCAATAGGAATCTTTTAAATTTTAAACTCATAGATTAAAAAGACACCTCAATATATTTAAGTAAACTCATAGTAATTCTTTTATATCATTTCAGAAATCTCTGTCTACTCCCAGAAGTAAAGTCTATTATGTAAATTTAGGGGCTAGAGAGATGACTTGGTGGTTAAGAGCACTTACAGTTAACCCAGAGGACCCACTTTAAGTTCTCAATACACTCAGCAGTTTACAACTCCAGCTCTAAGGGAGCAGATGCTCTCCTGTGTCTCCCACAGGCACTCATACACACAGAACAGACACATACACACATAAATAAAAACATACTGGTTTTTTTTTTTTACACTGCTATATAATTTTTAAGTGTTAATTTTCTAAATTCAAGTTAAGGATCTTCATTCAATATAATTATACAAAGTCTTAAGTAGATGAAAATCAAAAATACATAAGTAATGTTGAAGATAAGATACACCTTTACTAACAAACATATCTCTAACCATCCAAATCTACTAAAACTGTTATGCTCTGCAGAAAGTTAACAAAAGCAGGAAAGAATAAAGGTCTGCAAAAACAATGTTACAAGCTCAGTATGCTTAGAGGGTATCAGAAAATAGTGGGGCTACTGAGTCAAGGATGAAAGGTTCTTCATTTTGAAACACTGGCACCTGTGGTGAGGTCTATAGGACAGGTCTTACAAATAGCAATCACACCTCTAGCCAAATTAAGGTCACTTTAGCTGAATTACAGAGGCTGGGGTTGTGCTACTTAATAACCGTTATAACCACACACAGGTAGCAGCAATATCCTCAAAGTAGGAAACTGTTTAATTATCAACCCACTACTGTGTTTTGTTTTGTTTTCCTTAAAGAGATACTTAGCAGATTTAATAAACAGCTGAAATGATTATTAAAAGATTTGGAAATAAGGTTCCATTTACAACTAAGCAATCATGTTTCTAAAGGCCTGATTCTGACAGAATAGCATGCTTGATGAGTTATTTTACTTTGATAATGAGGAAGCACTTTAAAATAGCTCATCCATGGATTAAAAAAAAAAAAATACTTACATGATGGGATGATAAACTGTGGTTCTGTATTTCCAGCATATCCTAGCTTTGTATATCTGCAAAATAAAAATTTTACTAATCTCAGTATGTATTCTTAGATCTTTGTTAAAAAGTAGAATTTCACTATATATACAATGTAATATTCAAAAGCTTAGTTCCTTTAGCATCTCTACCTTGAAAACTATCAAAAGCACTAGACAGGCAATGAAAGCACACACCTTTAATCCCAGCACTCAAAAGGCAGGCAGGCCAGCCTAGAATAGAGCCAATTCCAGCTATTACACAGAGAAACCCTCTCTCAAAAAAACTAAAGGGGAGGGAAGGGGGAGAAAAAGAAAACTATCAAAATCATTTATGTCCACAGTTTTATTTCATTCAGCAGTATTGTGGACCAAACCATGAGGCTCTCTCTGTGCATGCTAAGTAAATGCTCTAGGACTGAACAACAAAGTCAAATCCTCACAACTTTTTTAAACAGCACATCTCTGTACATTTGAATGCATGCATATGTGCAAGTATGTGTACCATCACGCAGGTGTGGAAGTATGGACAACTGTCAAGAGTTGGTTCTCTCTTTTTACCATGGACTGAACTATATCATGGGCTTGGCAGGAAGAGCCTTAACTCACACACCCCTCCTTTTTAAGTCTACTCATTTACTCGTGTGTGTGTGTGTGTGTGTGTGTGTGTGTGTGTGTGTGTGTGTGTGTGTGTAGGGGCTCTTGTCTTCCTCTTTTACTATTTAATAATTTCTGAGTCTTGATCCATCTGTAAAAGAGTTAACTGGGCTTTCACAAGGATTAAACAAGATAACATAATAAAGTATTTATCACAGTACCTGACACAGCACACCCAAATATCAGTCCTAATTCTATTTCCCATATATTCTCTCTGCAATCTATTCCTTACATCATCTTAGATTACATACATACCTTAAGTTTTAATCTTACACAGTTGCAAAAAACTTATCTTTTTATAAGCCAACTGAGACTCATATTGTAGTTACTATCTGATACTCTTTCACATCAAAGTAGTATTATATTCTTCCAATCCAATACTAATGTTAAGTCTTTACATGTGGGGGAAAAAAACAAAAACAGAACCCCCATAGTATCTGGAAGTGGACATCTCTGAACTATCCACAGGTCTGCAGACAGTAAGCAGAAGTGTTCACCTGCATAAAAAATGCCATAAGCTGACATGAACATGTTCCTCCCATGAGATTCAATGACACTAAACAAATGTCAGAAACAAGACCACAACATTAAATTTGAACATTACCACCAGAGTCCAGGTTATTATTGCACTAAAGCAGTGATTCTCAACCTTTTTGATGCTGTAATCCTTTAATACAAGTTTCTAATGCTGTAGCAATCCCCGACTATAAAGTTTCCTTACTATTTCATAATTGTAATTTTGCTATGAATTATAATAAAAATGTCTGATATGCAGGATATTGACTCCAAAGGAGTAATGACCCACAGACTGAAAGCCACTTCACTAAAGGAAGAGGACCAATGGTATACTTTTGTTCTCCTGGGTAAATAGAACAATGCATTGTACAAAATTGAGAACTTGTTTAATATAAGGCAACCTCAAACTGTCTGAGCCAATCCTCAAACACGATGTCTTGCTTTTAAGTCTGGAACTCCTACAAGGCAGAAGAGAATAATCTCTACAAATCACTAACCACAAAAATCTTAAAATGATAATCTACTGTCAACAAGATAAGAGTATAATTTGTTTCCGTTTCTCTAAGATTGGTCAATTGTAAAATAGTTAATGAAGTCAAAACAAAATTCCTCATATAAAAAAACAGAAGACAATCTCAAGGTGTGTGAACCATCAGATAAAGACTGGACATCAGCTTTGACTATTATGATGAAGTAAAAAAAACAATATTCTTGTATCTAGTAACAATGAAGAATCACCAGAAACATGAAAAAAATATTCCAGGGACAAATGGAAACAGGTTAGGTTTAAAAAAAAAAAAAAAAAAAATCCTATAAACAAAAGAGCTCTAAGGAAACACAACAGCACAGTGACAATGTTAAAGAATCAAGACACTTGAAAGTACATCATCAGACAGTATTCCATTCTGGAAATGGGAGGGGAGTAAGAAAAAGAAAGAGTAGACTTGAGAGACGATACCAAAGAGTCAATTTGCAGGAATGTAAAAGCTTTCCCAGTTTAGTTATATACTTGAGAGATCTTAAACATTTAAACACCAAGAGATCCACACTTAGACACATCCTGATCAAATTACTGAAGATAAAATAAAGATTTGTGAAATATAAAAGTCATTTTCAAAGAAACAAAGAATAGTGTTGGGGACTTGGAAGTAAAAAGAATAGAAAGATTGCTGATAGATATAAACTTTCAATTATAAGAGTAATTACTAAATAATATAAAAATAATTATAAACATAATTATTCAGAATAACAGCATGGTTAACTACAACTAACAGCAATGTATTGTATATTTGAAATTTGCTTAAGGTACCATACATAAAAATAGGATGCAACTGTATGCTAGGGAATAGACATATTACTTTATAGGAATCATTGCATATGGTGCACTTATAGCACTATTTATGTACCTTAAATATATACTAAAAATAAATAATGAGAAGAAATCATTCTTTTGAAAGTCATTTAATTTTTTATTACTTACTTTTATTTTATGTGTAATGCATTTTGCCTGTGTGTATGCCTGTGTTGGGTCCCCTGGAATTGTAGTTACAGACAATTGTGAATCACCATGTGGGTGTTGGGCATTGAACCTGGGTCCTCTGGAAGAGCTCTTAAGTGCTGAGCCATCTCTCCAGCTCCCCACATTTAATTTTAATGGTAATTCTCCAGCAAAGTTTTTAGCATTCTGATGCTTTATCACTCCTCACTCACTTAACAGTTTGTATACTTGTTTTTTATATTTTTGTATGTTATACTGAATAACAACCTTCAATAGCTCAAAAATAATTTCCAAATATCTGTCTAAACAGAGAAATCATACTTAGTGACTATTTCAAAACATGTCAAAGACATACAAGCACCAAACCCTGGGAATCAACTAGTAACAGAAAAATACATGTGTTTGCTGCTGAATCTTGTCAAAAAAAAAAATTAAATTAAATAAGAATATCCCTGTTTTTCTCTTCTAGAAGTGTAACACAAGAAACAGGAAACTGTAGCTATCTCCAACTAACAGGATGGGAAAAGGGAAAATTTTTTGGTTTTTAAACTTGGATCATTATTTCTTAAGTGTTATAGCCATGCATGAGTATTACTTTAAAGCAATTCCTGAAAAGTAATATATGCTCATAAAAAACCTTCAATGAACATTAAAAAAAAAATACTAAAGGTATTCCTCTCCTATAGCTATCTCTACCTGTCAGTAGTCATTCCACTCAATCACTATCAGGTTCCCTGGGATTCTAGCGCTATCTCAGGCATAGGCGCATGTGTATATGTAGTTATATAGGCAAATCATGAATCTACTTTATCTCTTTATACTTTGCTAAACTGAAAAAAGTATTCCTACATCATGAAATTAAAATGACAAAGATAGCTTACTAAATTTTATGAAACCTCTAAGAACAATATATTATTTTTGAGAAAAATCAAAAATATTTCTTTATGGCCTAGAAAATAAAATTAAATTTTCAGAAGCATCTTTTTCTGAACTAGAATAGCCATGTGGGTGAGCACACCTCTACAATGCTGATTTTGGCTTCTGAGGTTTAGGAGAATGGGCCTGCACATAGAGATGGAAACATAGAAGATAGACTTCCAAGCACTTCTGACCAAGCCGGGATGAATAAAATAACAACAGGAGAAATATCAGCCAGTTGGGAGACAGAAGAGGCCTTAAAAAACAAACAAACCTACAAATGATAGAAAAGTTTTATGAAAGAAATGGTGGTGTGTGACAGAGGATTTGGAGAGTCAGTGGCAATGCTCCCCTGGTTTCCAAAACGATAAAAGGGTGAAATATATATGTGTCAGCAGGCAGTAACTCAGTATAGGCATATACTATATTATTCACTGTATATTACTAAAAGAAACCCACTATACAAAAGCATTTTTAATGAAGTCAGTAGCCTTATACTGTAAAACACATTAGCATCCTTTCCTTTTGACATTATTGTACCTTCTACAAATTCCAATGTTTAGTTATTAAAACCATACAGCAGATAGACTTCTTTTACATTATACAGAAGTTTGTACGTGTTTTTGCTTTTAAAAGCACCTCACAACAAATCAGATACTTGAAGGCAGCAATAGATTATAAGAATGAAAGTAATTAATGAGAACATGAATCACTTTTTAAAATGAACTGGAAGAAAAGCTGTGATAAAAGCCAAAGAACAGCAAACATACTATTACTCTGAACACAGTGGATGACTCTGCAGTCTACAAAAGGGAGAAAGGGCAGGGCACAGGTGGTGACATGGGTCTGTTACCCAAGCTCCACCTATCCCCAAATCACGCTTGTAAAGGGCTGAGGTGAACCTCAATGGTAGTAGATTTATACAGCATGAATCATGCCTTGAGTTCAACCGCTGATCCCTGGAATCACAAGCAGGAATAAAAAGGGAGTCAAAGATGACACTGTTTTCTACCTTTTAGCATTTCACAGCTTTTATATCGGACAGCACAACACAACAAACAAAGATCATAGCACATACAATAAAAGGTCCTCATCCCACTGATTCTGTGAAACCCATTTTCTAAAATTTCTTAGCAGCTGAAAGAAGCCCATGAAAAACCTGTTTCTACCTTAATACAGCATAAACACTATATACATTTTTAAGATATGATTGCCCAACTGAAAATAAAAGAGCCCTACAGATTAACCCCAATGCTCCCTCCAGTAAAGAGCTCGGCTTTAGTTTAGCCACAGCTTTCTTCATTCTGTATCTAAACTCAAAGGGTAAAACCCAGGATTAGGAACTTCAGAATAAAAATGTGATAGCTAATGCTCAGGAGAGTAAACATGCAGCAAGCATTAGATGGAAAATTAATTATAACTGCTTAGAAAGATTTTCTAATTCTTCAGTTCCACGGTTTTTCTCACTACCTGAAAGTAAAATGGCACACTCCTGGAATCCTAGTGTGTGGGGAGGGGGCTCAAAGATAAAGTTCGTGAGTTTGAGGCCAATTTGACCAACAAAACTAAGGACTGGCATGGGGGGGGGAGAGGAGGAAGGGGAAAGGAAGATCCCAGGCTAATCTAAACTCCTCTAGCAAGGACTGGTGAGGGGGGGAAGAGGAGGAAGGGGAAAGGAAGATCCCAGGCTAATCTACACTCCTCTAGCAAGGACTGGTGGGGGGGGGGAGGAGGAAGGGGAAAGGAAGATCCCAGGCTAATCTACACTCCTCTAGCAAGGACTGGTGAGGGGGGGAAGAGGAGGAAGGGGAAAGGAAGAAGGGGAAGAGAAGAAGAAAAGAAAGAGAGAGGGGGAAAAAAGGAAAGAAAGGAAGGAAGGAAGGAAGAAAGAAAGAGTGAAACCTTTCTTCCACCATTTGGAAGCCTACAAACATCTATAATGACAGACATGTGATCACAGAAATAGACTTCTAATGTCTAAGTAATGGCACTAAATATACAAAGTACCCTCCCATAAAATTAAAAGTAACAATAGACAGCACTTTAGAAGAACCAGTGAGCACTTCCTTCCCAAATAACTTGTCCTCCACAGACCTCCTTACATGTCTCTAGTCCTGGAATAATCTCTTCCAAGATCATTATCCCAATCCCTGAGGCAATATCTGTCTATTATCACAAACAGCACAGTAAATACTTGCCCCATGAAAGCCAATCACAAAAAGCCACAAATTTTATGCTTTGATTTTTGTGAAATCCTAAAAGTCAGAAAATTCATAAAGACAGAAAGTGGATCAATGTATGCAAGGGGTTGAGTTCAGGCAGAAGGAATAGAATGTGATTGCTAATGAGCACACAGTGAAGAATCATTATCACAGCTGATTGTGACATTTGTATTAACTGGTGACTAGGCTAAAACTACTCTAGTGAATGTAAGCCTTTACACATCACACCTAACATAGCTAATTTCTGTCAAGCAGTTTACAATAGAAGAGACCTAAGTATATGATGAATTAGCATATGAAAAACAATTAGAACAGTGCCTGGACTACAAAATACACTGAATATTTAATCCTCTTTATCTTTTCCACTGTAAGGAGTGGTATGTTTTTTTCCTTCAGAATCTAATTTTCCATTACTATTCAACAAAAACCATCACTGAGTATTAAGTTTTGGTAAGAGGCAAAACCTGTCTTGCATAGGAGAAAAGGGATACTACCTCATCACACATCAGGTACAAACTCTGCCATACATGGTCTACTTCCAGCTAGTCTGATCAGAACTCTGAATCCTGAGTGCAGTGAAGACTCCGCTTAGGACTCATGCTGTTCTTGAAGCAGCACATCCTTGATGGGGCTCTGGCTGTCCACCTCCCTTCTTTGCCCCTGAACTCAGTATTTCTTTTCTTTTATATCTACTAGATTAATTTTGCTAATATTACTGTATCCAAAAAGTCTACAGTGGGACTAAGGTATATTTCTTTCAATTCTTTTCAGTCTTTCTATCAGTTAGAAACGTCACTCACCCCTCACCCCTCTTGTTTTTTCCAGACAGGGTTTCCCTACATAGCCCTGGATGTCCTGGAACTACCTCTCTAGACCAGACTGACCTACAACATGGAATCCTCCTGCCTCTGTCTCCTGGGTGCTGAAATTAAAGGTGTTTATCACCACCGTCCAGCCCCATCTCCTCTTTTTAAAAGCTCAATCTGTTTTTTCAAATAATTTCCCTTACGGAAATGGAACCTGAAATAAGATCAGTAGGGTATTCACACACACTGACAAGACAGTCAGGGAATACGTCCACTCCCACAATAAAGAACTACAACAGGAAGAGAAGAAAAAAAAAATCAGCTTTACATTGCCTTTGAAAGGTTTTCTAGATACAAAGTTTCAGTCATTACTATTTGCTGTCACCATTCATTATGCTTATTATAAAGCAAAATTGCAAAGACTTTTGAACAGTAAACATTCACGTCTTTATTAGAACTGTGTGTTTTAGATAAACTACACCCAAATATGTCATGTACTCAGAGACAGTAACCAGTAACTGTTTTCCTTTAACTTTTACAAATCATTATATCACAGCCAAACAGCAAGTTTTCCATTTTTAGAGAAATTTATTTTCCTAAGTTCCATTGTTCATTTTACTTTTTTTATATGGTTTCTAACAATAAAAAGTTGTTATGGTCTCATGCGTCCCAGGCTTGCAGATTAAAGGAAAGTGTCTCTGTTTCTGCAGGAACTCACTAAGTAGTGACGAACAACCTTGTACTCTTAACCTTCCTGCCTCCCCCAGTGCTGGGGTTTCAGGCGTGTACCACATTTCACTTCAGCAGTTCCTTTTCAATTCAGAGTAGATACTCACTTTCAAACTGCAGAAACAAAGACACTTTCCTTTTGACGTTTAACTATAGTAGAAATTATTTTCTTAATTGAACTATCAAAAATTAATCTGCAACTGTCAACTCATCCTTTAGAATATTTATTCTCGGAATACTGAAATGGACCACATCTAATTCTTTATCATTTAATTTGTACTGTAATTGATCACTATAACCCTCCTACACATTTCATGTTTATACTGAATTTAGTAGTTCTGAAGGTAATTAATTTTTAAAGAATGGATACTTAAGAAGAATTCTCTTATCTGGATTAAAATTGTAACCACTTCCTGAATATAGTATATTTCTACTAGGGGCAGTCTCTGGAAGAACTGTAAGGGTCCTCAAACTCTAGATGTGGTTCTCCATATTTGTGAATTAGAACCCTTTCAAATGGCCCTTTCACAAGGGTCTCATCCCACATGTCAAATATTTACATTACAATTCATAACAGTAGCAAAATTACAGTAATAAAGTAGCAATGAAGTAATTTTATGGTTGGAGGGGTCACATCATGAGAACCGCAGCATCTGAAAAGTTCAGAACCATGGCTCTTTATCTACTCAATATCTCATGATCCTTATATCTTTAAAATGTATCATACCCATTTATTTCTGTAGGGTTTCTCAAAGAGTATATCTTAAAAAAAAAAAACAAAAAAAAAAAACCTTGAGATGGCTGATTCATACATCCCATTTGGGCGGGGCAGAGCGGGGACCTATAGTTATTTGAATGAGAATGGCCTCAAATAGGAGGTTGGCCTTATTGGTGGAGGTGTGTCACTGGGAGAGGGCTCTAAGGCTCTAACCACACCAGCCCAATTAAAGAATGCTTGCTCTCACCACTACACAGCCTTTGCAGAGCTGGGTTTTGTATTTTTAGAAAAGTTCCCATAAGTGCCCACTCAGTTCTGTCTGTAATTAATTTTATGTGAATCATTAGGTACTTCACTTATATTCTGAAAAAAAAAATTAAAATTTCATACAATTTATGAAAGTAACACTACTGTTTACAAGACACACTGTATTTACTTAAAATAATTTCTAAAACTTAAATAAGCAAGTCTGTTTTCTATCTTAGACATATATCAAAAACATAGTTTACATTTTTACAGTCTGAAATCAAGCCTAATATCCTAAATCCCCTTTCAGGATTGCTATCCCTCCTTTTGGAAACCCTTTGTTCATACTGAACACTCAAAGAAATAAAGACACCCTTTCTCAAGAGTAGTGAACTTTCATGAAGGGCAATGCATAGTGTTGGGGCTTGTTAGAAGGTGGAACTGAAATAAATTATCTTTTAAAAAGAAAACAACAGTATTTAGGAAGAAAATGACGGAATGTCCAACATTAGATCACCTGAATATACTCAAGTACCTGTTAGGGAGAAACTATAAAAACAAGTGAAAACACACACAATACACAAACTCATTGCCTCTCCTTTACTGGTTCCTTCAAGGAACAGTTGTGATAAAACAAATGAGTTGAATTTAAGACAATGGATCAAAAATGATTGGAAATTAAAAACAAAACCCTCTGAAACAAACAAACAAAAAAATCATTAAAATTTCACAAAACACCTTTTGAAAACATAAGGATGCCATCTGTCTTTTTTTTTTTTTTTTTTTGCTCAAGTGATTATAGAATGCCTTTTTTGTGCCTTATGATGTAAAGGCCCACACTCACAACTAAACATAATGTAATATTCACCACTAACTTATTGTAAAGAAGCATATTTAAACATCACATAATCACATATCTTGCACTGGTTAATTCATGAATATTCTAAGGGCTTGGTGGGTGAGAGTGCACATTTTGTAGTGTTGTTAGCACTTAACTGCTTTGTTCCAGCTTCTTCATGTATATAGCTATTACAGACAGGTAGTGTCATTAAAACGCTAACAAGTTCCAAGAATTACCGAGAGCACTGAATGCTTTTATTAACTAGAGGAATTCTGTTGCAGGAAATAACCTTAAAGCTTATTTTAGCCACTCCACACTTCTGCCTCTAGGACAACATTTTAATTATTTCAGTTGTTGGGAGAATGGAACTACTGGATATTCTCCTCCTGATTAAAAAGTTTGCTTCTCAGAAAACAGAATGAAATAGAATGATGACTCACAAGCCACATGCACTAGTTGACTTGCTGGCTCCCTCACTCCCATCATGACATTCCAGAAGCTGTTTCACACAGTGTATTCAAGAAGCACTGCAACTCAATCTTTCTGTTCTTTTCTCTTTGAATTCTCATTTCATTAGCTTCAGTCTATAAACTGTTATCATAACGTCTGAATGTCTGTCTGACTTAAAAGTCCATTTATTTCTCACTCCTCAAGGACATTTCTAGTTACAGAACAGCATTACAAATACAACTATTCCAAGTTTACTGGGGTTTTGTTTGTTTTTTTAATATTTATTTAGTGCATGCTGTCAGGCTAGGTTCAAGTGCCTTCACCCACTGAACCATCTCTGTGTCTCCCAAATTTAAAGGTTCTTAAAATTAATTTCTGGATAGAGTTTCTCACTGCCAAGCCTAGCTGCCTGTGTTTCATCCCCAGGACCCACATGATAAAAGAGAAAACCAAGTCTTCAAAGTTGCCTTCTGATCTCTACACCCAAACCCAAAAAATACATGTTAAAAAACAGGCTAACTAATCACTCAAGATCACAATCTTGAAATCTTCATTAAACTACAACCCTAATTCCAAACCCTAGCTGTACTGTCTTCCCTCTTAAATAAGCAAAACCCACAATGCCTGTCTGCACGCAGATACAGCAAGCGGGCCAAGGTCTGTGTGAGATAGGAAAATAAGCACAAAACATGATGTTCTTTGCCTTAAAAACTTTAATTCAAAAAAAAAAAAAAAAAAAAGGGAAGGGAGCTAACTGGTGATTATAATTGCAACATACTGTGTTCTCACTATGTGCCAAGCCCTGTGTGAGGAACCATTATTAAGCATTATAAAAATAAATAAGGAAGACAATTACCATTGCTAAACTATAGGTGAGAAAAATAAGACCTTCTGAACTGGAAGTATGCAAAGCATACAGATCCTTCTGTGGCAGGGCTTGAATTAAATTCAAAACATTTGACCAAAGAGTCCCTGCAAGTCATAAAGAAAGAATATAACTGTGAAAGCAGCGGTCTTCAAACATCTACCTTCCACTCCATCCCTACTACCAATAGCCAACTGCAAAACTGTACACTACTATATAAGATCCACCAGCAAAGCTGGTGTTGAGTAGGCTGTTTAAGAATCATCTAAGAGGGGCTGGAGAGATGGCTCAGAGCACAGACTGTCCTTCCAGAGGTCCTGAGTTCAATTCCCAGCAACCACATGGTGGCTCACAACCATCTACGAAGACATCTGGTACCCTCTTCTGTAGTGTATACATAAAAATCTGGTGGCTCACAACCATCTACGAAGACATCTGGTACCCTCTTCTGTAGTGTATACATAAAAATCATCTAAGAAACAGGGAGTGCTGACAAATATACCTGCAATCCTCAATCTTGGGAGACTGATATAGGAAGACCGCCTAGTTGAGCTACAAAGTGAGCACCAGGCTGGCCAGCTTTAATGAGATTTGATCTCAACAACCAAGAACAGACTCATCTAGGAAGCTCACTGAAACAAAGGCTAATTGGTAGGCCCAATCCTTGAGACTCCATACACTGTGTACACTCCATACACAGAGCACCTCTGACGCATTTTAAAAACCTTACCCTAACCAGTGTGGTGGTGCAAATCTGTCACCTTGATGTATGTTCGAGAGGTGGAGATAACAGTGCAAGGCCACCCAGGGCTACGTGGGACTCAGTATTAAAAAAAAAAAAAAAAAAAAAGAACAAAGCAAAGCCATATGCCATACTCCTAATTCCTGTTTACATTCATTCACTGTCAAAAACAGGAGCAGATCTCTCAATACAGATCAGAGTTGCTGCTACAGATCAAACCCTGTTGCTTGACCTCACTCTTCCTACATGCAGTCCTACTGCATTCCACTCAGTAAATGTACTAAAAGTCATGTTTTTAGCATTAATTACTCCTCTTAAGAATTTGGATTCCCTATCAAGCAGAATTCTTTTGCAAGCAACACTTTGGTGACATAAAAAACCTGGTACACAGTCGGTGTTGGATAAATGTTAGTTTGCATAGCAAAACCTAAACTTACATTATGTGATTAAACAGCCAAAAACTCAGGAAGAAGGCAAGCAGTACAAGGCAAGCTACTCTTCCAATCAGCAGTGTGCACAAACACATCTTTTCCTCCTTCCCTTGGTAAACCTCTCCTGTGCATCTACTCAGCTCCTTGAAGGGATGGATGGCTCAAATCTGACATTCATTACAAGCTTGCTTCACTTCTTGACCACAATCACCACTTTTCTTAAAACGTGGAAAACAGCTATTACTATCTGAAAAGCACACATCTAATGTTTGATTAACTGCCAGTATCAGTTGGTTGTGGTGGCTTATAACAGTAAACCCAATACTCAGGAAACTGAGGCAAGAGAATCACTGCAAATTCAAGGACAGCCTGAATCACACAGTGATTTCACTACGCAGTGAGATTGTTTGTTAGGATTAAGACTCATGAAGGCAGTCTGTATTAGGTATCTTACTATCATTCCAAGAATGACTAGTCTACTGAGAAGCATATAGTAAACCCCAACCATCCTCAAGCAGCTGGCAAATAAATTAATCTTTTCCCAACCCAAAATACTGAAATGACTAAACACTGTCAGTGGATGATCCTTCAGGCTCCACATTACTGTAACTTAGGCAAATGCTTCAACATACTGGAGCTTAAGTTTCTTGTCTACATATGATACAAATAACACTGCTCCAGGAGAAGGGAAAGGGTGAGGAGCTCATGTGCAGCATTCAGCACAGGGCTTGCACATGGCTCTTACTAGACACTAGTTATTTTCTGAGAAACCCTGAAGTCTTTTTTTTCTTTTTTAGGTAACAAAGAAATGGTCTAGAAATTCAAATATTCAGGAAAAATCTAAAAAGACAAAAAGATTTCACTAACTCAATCAAATTTATAAGGCTAGGATTGTCTTTGCAATGTTACTGTAAACAAGAGTTAGGCTGAATTAATTCTGCTAGCAGAAAGAATGATGTATATAGTTCTCTAAAAGGGGGCCCAAAGAACCCTACAGGCTCAAATACAGAACTTAGTTCAAGCAACTACTCCAGTAATACCTACCAACTAAATGGTATTAAAGGTAATATTGTCTTGTACCACTTGTAATGAGCAAAAAGAGTTGTAACAAGTTAAATAAGATACAACAAATTAAGGTCCTAGCCATTAGATTTACCAGTAGCCCTTTCCCTTCTGTTCTTAAAAATAAAAGCTCTGAACTGTGTTAACAATCAACCAGAAAAGGTCACTACACACTGCATCACAAAGTCAGTATAGGCAACAAGAATCTGGGGGGCAATAAAGATGTTAGTAGGACTCTTAAGAACCTGTCTTCTCAACAGCTGTGTGTCTGTTACCCTAAACAATATACACAAGTAATCAAGAATAAGAATTTTAAAGTCTTTGTTATCAAGACATTATGAATGTCTCTTACTTTTATACTATCAACATATTATGAACAGAATACAAGCAAGAAAGATGAACTTCCTAAGTATGCTTTCACTCATCCATACCTTCTCACTGAAACTTAAAGATTTGGCCACAGGATGAATTATAAAGACATTTTTGCCAAAGCCAAAGCCAACAAAAATATCTGTACTTACAGTTAGAAGACTACTTTAAAAAATAGGGCTTGGGGGTTTAGCTCAGTGGAAGCACATTTGCATAGCATGCTCAGGGCCCTGGGTTCAGTCCCAGCTCCGGGGGGGGGGGGGGGGGAAACACAGAATAGATATAAGAAATTCTGTAATTTATTTAAGTATATCCAAGACTTGTAAAATAAAGCAGTATATTAACCTGTCAATCAGTGGATATAACCTGATAAAGCAGTTTCTCAGTGAAAAACAAAATACATAAAAAGAGAAAAGAAAGTCTATAATGCAATGTTGGAGAAATGAGTGGAAACTGGCAAAAAACAAAACTCATTTGGGATAATTTTATTTACCCAAACATCACATCCTTTTAATGCTTTAAAAACTGCTTTTCTCATCACTACTTCTCTGTCTGTTTGGCTGGGGTTTGAACCAGGGCCATGTTAATGCTAAGGCACTCTACCCTAAGCTTCACTACCAAGCCATACATTCTATTTTGAAGCAACCAGCTTTCTGAGCAACCATTTTATTCTATGATATCTTACCAATACAGATCAAAAAGGTATGTTGACATGATATGGATATGAAAAAAAAAAAGTATTTCTTTCTTAATTCTTTAGGTATCTAAAAAATACTTCATGACCTGAACCTGGATCATGATGCTGAATCTTGGATGATGAATTATGGTAGAGGATTCCTAATTAAAGTTCTGGAATTAAACTGCATGCATGTGTCCTAACTTTTACAGTTTGTAAGATCATTATCAAGTTTAACAGACTACAACTTTTTGCCTAAATGCTTTAATGAAATGGGATGGGCAACCTACAAATGTTTCACCTACTCTAATGACAGAGACCTAAGAGGTGAATATAACAGCTAAAGGGAGGGGGAGACACAAACTAAATGGGGACCCTGTACAGTTAAGGAAGTTACTGAGATATAAAACTCCCTGTTAGTCATTCTTGGACATGCTATTTATCCTGGTCACTGAGAGGACTTTCCTAATAAAACTCAAGGTACGACTTTCTAAACTGCTAAATTTAACACTCAACTTTGGGAAATGGGGGTAGGGCAACACCCCCACAAAAATCCTTTTGAGAAGCAAAATTTTGAGAAGGGAAATTCAGGTTGTGATCAAAGGTTAAAATACAGAATAGAGAGGATGATTTTAATCAGTTCCATTTGTATCATAAATGAATGTCCAGCTAACAACTCCTTGGAAGGTAAGTGTAGTAATGCAATGAGATATTAACAGAAATAACCTTCATAGAAGCTTTACCACTCCTCCTGGTCACTCAAAGTGTGTTGTTAATTCAATGTTACTCTTTCAAAAAAAAAAAAAGGCACTTAGGGACAGCTAAGTTCAATAGGCTACCCAATACTTCTCATTCAAAAATAACCAAAACTGCATTTCAAAAGAGGGAAATAAACCCATGAAAAGAGACAACCTACTAAAGCTGTCTGTCACAGCATTGTTTTTAACTGACTATATGTGTTACTGGCAATGATTTCTAAAGCATGAAGTATCACATAGCACATCTGTAACTTCAATACAAGACACTCAAAAAGGCCTATCCACTCTGGCCAATTCTTATTTTTAAAATGCCCCTAACGTCCATCTATTGACCAATTAAACCGAAAGAATAAACTAATATACATATATGAACACTTCAGGGGAATGAGTCTGGACTGAAAGAAAATCTAAATTTAATATAATGTCAACTAAGAAAATACATAGAAATTCCAAGGTTAAGCTAGTGTTTTCCAAGAAAAAAAAATTAAGATATCCGTTGTTTCCGGGTGCCAAGACAGCATGTTAGAAATAAAGGCAGAACAATTAAGACGGAAGGAATTAACCAGGGTGGGGGAAGAGGCATCTTTTAAGTTACAGTGGTATAGTGGATAAGAGGAAAAAGGTTGGCAACTGTCCTCAAAACCACTGATGTGTTTGAGAATTATCAGCACAGGCACAAAGTATTTCAACTTAGAACATCAAAAATAACGTCTTCTCCTCTAAGTCACTATACAGAGCAAGTTGTAACTCTCTACAAGGTTCATTAATACAAAAACCATCACTTTAAAGACATCTTAGTCAACCACACTGCTATCAGAAACAATTATTTTAAATCAAATACATTCCTCTATACCTCTCTCTATGCTTCCTTTAGGCTTTCAAGATACTATCACAAAAAAACGAACGTAAACGTTTAGTTTCCAGGGTGCGTCCCTTCTCTCCCCTCTGCCTCCCTCCGTGGGCACGAGAACATTTTTTTGGTCAAACACACTGATACCTAGCACTCATAGTCCAGTCTTTATGCAACCTGGTTAATTTTCAAAGTTCTAATAAGACGTGTTAACGCTGAAGACGAAAAACTACCTTATAAGGCTATAAAAGACGGAAAGCAGGAAGCGGCTTTGACAAAACTAAGGAAGTTGCAGCGCGCTTGCTCACTAAGGGACTTTTTTTGAGGCAAGAGCAATAACCCCAGGAGATCCTCCTTGCTGGGACTGAAATGTGACTTGCTTCACTGGGTAGTGGGAGATAGCTAAGGCTGGATGTGGGGTGGAAAACGGGCGGCGCGTGGGTCCTCTGCAAAAGCCCTCCTTCTAGCTTTTCCCATTTTCACAACCTGGTTCTTCTTCCCTTCCCCACGCACACGCCCTAGAGATTGAGGGTTGTCACAACGATCTTGCAAAACCTGCAAGGAGCGCTTCTCTTTTTGCCTTGATCCTATAGGTCTGGCGGTCCCCTGTGAGTCCCCCAGATCAGAGATAAGAAGGAGAGAGGAGAGGAAGGCAAAGCCAGGTGGGGCCAGACGGCCTTCTTCCCAGGAGGGAAGGGCCTGAAAAGATCTCAGTCCCAGGAGGCTGGGGCTACCGGACCAGGGAGGCTCCCGGCACCACCCCTCGCCAGTCTGGCAGGCTCGCCCCATTCATCTCCCTCCTCCAGCTGCCCCCAGCCTCAGTTTCCCCACCCCAGAAGACCCGCCATACCCCGTGCCACAGTCCACCACACAGGCCGGCAGCCGTCCCGCCATCTTCCTCCTCGCCCGCCGCCGCCGCCGTCCGATCCGTGCTGCTAGAGGCCGGGGATGGAGATGAGAGCTAGCTGACCATGCACTGGCCTGGGCCGCCCTCGGTCCTGAGGGAGGAAGGGAGGGAACTGGGGGAAGCCCGTGCAGTAGCGAGTGAGCAGCAGCCTAGTACTTCCGCAAGCCGGGCAGGCTGGCCGGCCGGCAGGCTGTCCCCGCCCTGCCCCGCCGAGGCCTCCTCCTCCACCCCTCCGCTCTCTTGGCCCTCCTCCTCCTCCTCCTCCTCCTCACTCCCGCCCCCACCCTACAACTTCTTCCCCTCACACTGCCTTTCCGCGGGTAGCCAAGATGGCCGCCGCTGCCGACGCCCCGGCCAGGCCAGGCCCCAGGCCGCGATCGCTCCTACTTCCGGTTCCGGGTGGGAGGGGCGAGTGCGCATGCGCTGTAGTGTGCGGCTGGGTGGCCTCGACTCCTTTCCGGATATCCACTTCGGGTTTTCAGACGGCTAGAAATCCAAAAGGCAAGCTCAGTTTTGAAGTTTTTCTTACGAAGCGGCAGCACATGCGCGGTGGTGTGCAGCCTTTGGCCGCGGCTCCGGTTCCGAGAATTCCACTTCGCATTTTCCGTCCGGTGAAAGACCAGAAGTCAGGCTGAGTTTGTAGTTCTGAAGCTGCTTTTGGTGGTGGTGGTGGGTGGGTTGGTGTGTTCCTTTTTGGCTAGTTTGAGAAATGAGCGCTTCTCTACTGCTGGGGACAGGAGCTAATTGGAAACGTGTCAGGAGCTGATTGGAAACGTGTCAACAGCGTGCCCTTTTATCGCTATAGGACATCTTGATGAGCAGTCAGGAAAGGGATGAACAAAGGTTTGTGCCCTGAGAATGATGTCGGCTATTCTCTTTACATTGTAAGTTTCAAGCACCCCAAGATGGTGGGCCTGTGCGTTTAAGAAAGGCAAGCGTCCAAGAGGTTAGATTATGTTCTGCACAGGGTCACCAAAAAACAAAACTTTGGGAGATGAGTTGGGATTCTAGTTAGTATCTTAAAGAAAGGCAAGCATTGGACCAGTGAAATGACTTAGCATGTAAAAGTACCTGCCACTAACCTGAGTTTAATCCCTGGGACCTACATGGCGGAAGGGATGAGAAGACCCCCGAATGTTGTTCTGTGATTTTGCACAATCCTCCTCCCATAAGTAAATGTATGATAATAAAATAAAAAAGCAAACTTCCCAGGGGTTATGTTCTACATAGCCTGCATAAGAGGCCTTTATTTGGGTTTTGGGGTGAAAGACTTCCTACAAGAGTAGTTAAGATTCTCATGGGCATTTGAGAAAGGCCAGTGTCCCAGAGGTTGTGTTCTACATAATAAACTGTACAAGTGGCCTGTATTTGGGTTGGGGTATTGATGGACTTCCTTCGGGAGTACTGTTAGCATGATACCAGCTTTTTGTGGTGGGAAGAAAAGGACAAAATATGTGTGGTTTTTACATTACAGACCTAAAAAGCAATAGTTTTAAAAGTTGAATGCATCGAAGTAATATAGAAAGTTTAAAGTACGCTGCTAGGTCACTTCTCCAGAGGATTCTGCAAAGACAGTGTGCAGTGGAGCCTGAGACTTGACTTTCTCATAAGCAGGAACCTGGGAAGTTAATAGCTTTCCTTCCCAACAGGCTTATCTTTTATTTATTCTTTAACAGTTCTATACATGTAAGCAATGTATCTAGTTTCTTTCACTTACTTTTTTAACATAAGTTCTTTATTTATTCTTTGGGAATTTCACATTATGTACCTCAATTCCACCCATTTTCTAGTCCCTGCATATCCACCCTTCACCCTACAATAGCCCCCCCAAAAGAAAATTTTAAAAAAATACAAACAACAAAATCCCCATTTCGATCCTCTGTCTTTCCCACCTTCCCAACACCTCTTCATTCATCTTAGTAACACTGGGGTGTCACATAGTATATATACGCTTTTTTTCCTATCAGCCTTCATTGCAATGAGTCATCTAACAATGTATCTTGGTCAGATTCATCCTGAACCCTCTCTCCAGTTGCCCTGGGTACCCTAACATGTTCCCCTCCTCCCTTCATGTTCTCTCCTTTTTTCTTTCTCATTTATTTTTTAATCTGCTGAATCTATAATCAGTTTGACCTGTTGGAGTGCTGGCTGATCTTGGCTTGATCTTCAGGTAACCATAACTGCAGTGTCCAGACTGTGAAGTCGTTGCATCCAGAAGACAGCATTTCAGTGCATTCCTCCTCATCTCCTGGCTCTTACATTCTTTCCACCCCCTCTTCCATGATACTCCCTGAGCTTTGTGGAGAGCTGAAGGTTGATAGAGATTTGAGGCCAAGCACTCAGGAGTCACTTATTCTCTTTAACTAGTTATGAGTTTCTGCTTTAACTGCTGACCATTGCAGAGAGAAACCTTTCTAGCCAAGGTTGAAGGTGGCACTAATTATGCATAGAAATATCAATATTTAGAAGGTAGTATTACAACAGTTCCATTTAGCAAGGCAATAGTAGTAGATTTCCTGCTAGGACCTGTGACTTTTTGAGTTACCAGCTTTCAGACAAGATTTACCATATCAGGCATAAATTCCCTTCTGCAGAGCAGGCCTCAGGTCCAGTCCAAAAGTGATTGATTACCCCTATAACCTCCGAGCTATCACTGTACTGGTGGGCATATTTTGAACAGTCTAATCTTTTATAAACCACCATAGGTTTGGTTACATGAGACTATAATAAAAATATATTAAGAAAGAATGTCTTATCCAATACAGAATATTATGTTAAGCTGACTTGAGAGGTAAAAATGTTGTTTTCCTTTTATTATTATTAGTCATTTGACAGAAAAGTATTTCTCACCTGCTCTGTTTGACAGAGACTGTACTGACCCTGAATATAGTGGGGTGTAGAATAGATAAGAGGTGTGATCTCATAGTTCTGCACATGAGTAGAGAAACAAATTATATTAAAAGCCATAGAAAAGTGCTGAAGACTGAGAAACAGATGTGAAGAGAGCAGCAGAGCTGTAGCACCTGAACACATTAAGTAGTTCAGCCTCAGAGAATAAGGAATGGGGAAGGAAGAGAGGCCACCTAGAAGAGAAGGTGCAAGTATTTAGGACCCGACCTGGGATGGTATTGAGGGAGGCGAGTGACTTCTTCCTCAAGTAGGAGGAAGAATTCTGTGGTTAATACGAAGACAACCAAAGAGGAGATGATTAAAGTGAACCATGGGAAACAGCATGGCTGCAGGAGTTTGTAGAGCCCTCTAAGCATACTCAAGCTTACCCCAAAGCAGGGCAGAAATTATCAAAGGAATTAGGAAAAAATTGGGGACTGTGAAAATTGAATTTTCTGGGAAGAGTGATACCTTACATGGAACCTTCTAGAAGGCTTGTTAACCCTAACCCTAACTTCACTGATTGTGAGAGGTTGGAATGCCCTGGGTCCAGAGCCTAATTAGAATTTACTTAGAGCTGTCTTTATCCCACTATATATAGCCATTCTTTTGCTTATGACTGACTGTGTCTGGCCTAACATGTTTTAACTAACAGGTAAACCTTTTGGAATATATTAACTTAACAGATCTCTGGTTTCCATCCACCAAAATGCTATAGGTGTCAATCAGCCATCTAAGGCCTAGCCGTGGTTTTTTCCCACTTTACTGTAAGCCACATCTCTGATGTTTCCACTGATGTATTAAAAATGTCTTAATTTATGAGTTACTTTGTTCTGTTACTGTAAAAACATCATGAAACTGTTACTGCATTGGAACACAAATTTGATGGTAACTGGTCTGTGTTCTGAGCCTTAGTCACTCATATTTGACTCAAAATGAAGTCTCTTTTATCCCTTCTGAGATGAGAGTTGCATTTTTCTAATTTACGTCTGCTTTGTTGAGAATTGGTGCAGCAGAATGCAGAGTGGATACAGTGTGCTCTGGAATTCACAAGTAGAAAGCCGTGAAGGACTAGCCTTCCTATGGGAACTGCCTTAGTTAGGGTTTCTATAGCTATGATTAAATACCAGTACCAAAAAGCAAATTGGGGAGGAAAGGGTTTATTTGGCTTACTTCCAAATTGCTGTTCCTCACTGAAGGAAGTCTGGACAGGAACTCAGACAGGGCAGGATTCTAGAGGCAAGAGCTAATGCAGAGGCTATGGAGGGGTACTGCTTACTGGCTTGCTTCCCATGGCTTTCTCAGCCTGCTTCTTTGTAGAACTCAGAATCACCAGTCCGAGGATGGCACCACCCACCAATGGCTGGGCCCTCCCCTATTGATCACTAAATGAGAAACTGTTACAGCTGGATCTTATGGAGGCATTTCCTCAACTGAGCATCCTTCCTCTCTGATGACTCTAGCTTATGTCAAGTTGACAAAAAAAAACAAGACCTGATATGTATAGAAGGGCCACAGGGTCAGTTAATATGGAGCATAGTCACAGGTCCTCATACCAAGTAGCCCTAAAGGAAGGTTTCTGAGAAGTTGCCTTCACAGCAATCAAGCAAGAATGGTTGGTTCTTCTTTCAAATATATTGTTGCTGGTTTTCCCCATACATTTTAGCAGATGCTAAACAGTTTTCCCATGACCTCTTTTCATCAGGTCTTGTATTAGGTTTCTGGCCCCGCCATTCCAGTCTAGCCCTGTGGCCCAGACCTGCAGACCTGCAGACAGGCAGACCAGCAGTCCTACAATCCACAGAAACAGACACAGTCCCACAAAGAAACACAGATGCTTACATTAATTTTATGCTGATTAGCCTAGGGCTCAGGCATATAACTTGCTAACTCCATCTTAACTCAACCCATGATTCTTGTTCAGCCATGAAGCTTGATACTTTTTCTCAGGATCATTTCAACTTCTTTCCTCTGCATCTCCTTGCATCTCTGCAAAGTCTCTGCTCACTGGCAGTTCTCTGGCGTCGCTCATCTGCTCTGAGATGTTTCCAGAGTTTTTTTAGTCTGGTAGCCCTATCCACATTTCCTGTCTGCCTTCAGCCAATCAGCATTTTTATTAACCCAGTAGGCAGGACAATAATTTACAATGTAATAGCATAATCCCACTACATGTTGGGGTTATGTTCGAAGAAATGGGCTGAGAGATCACCTTGAACATCAAGCAGTGGCTTGATGCAAGCAGATAGGTTGTTTTAGGCAGTTAAAAGTAGTTAAACCATACACGAAAGATTCTACCAAAGTGCCCACACACATGGATTAAAGGAATCTTGAAAATGTCACCAAGAGGAGCTCAGACTGAAGTCCCCAAGAAGACTCTCCAACACCCTGGCCTTGAGCAGTTGTGAGGAATAGTTACAACAAAGGCCAGAAGCTTTTGTGTGTGTGTGTGTGTGTGTGTGTGTGTGTGTGTGTGTGTGTGTGTGTATGAGAGGGAGGGTTCATGTAGGCTATATTGTGTAGCAGAGAGCTACCTTGAATTTATGATCTTCTTTGCCACCAGTTTACTACTGCTGTGATTGCATGTGTGCCACCCTGTCCTGTCTCTGTGATAGTGACAATTAATCCCAGGCTTTATGTCTGCTTAACAAGCACTCTGCCAACTGGACTACATCCCAAACCAAGGATCAGAAACTTTCAGTTCTGGTCTGATTAGTGATGGGTGATATGAGCCTCCAGGAAGATGTGGCAACACATAGCGTCCACACCCAACAAAAGGCGGTAACTAACCGTTGCTATGTAGGAATGCAGGCCTGATGTTTCCAGAGCCTTCCTCCCAAGAGAAATTTGAAATCTGTGTTTCGTTGTTACTTGCAATTGTTTAAATATATTCTGCAAAGTAAATACATTGAAATTAAACCCTCATGTAGTAATGTGGAGAGGCAGAAGTATTAAGAAGAAATTATGCTTTGGGGGCTCTAACTTCATGAATGGTTAATATTATTGTCTTAGAGTGGGTATCTGTATTCTTTTTAAGATTTATTCATTGATTTTACGTATGTATATCTGAATGTGTATGTACCACATGAGGTACCCTCAGAGGCCAGAAAGGGTTGTCAGATCCCCTGAAACTGGAGATACAGGTAGTTGTGAGCCTCAGATATGAGTGCTGGGAACTGAATTCTAGTCCTGTGCAAAAGCCACAAGCGCTTTGAACCACTCAGCCATGTCTCCAGCCCTTTTTTATTTACTTCATTACAACCTATTTATTTATTCTTTGAGATTTTTCATACATTTAAACAATATATCTTGATTATAACTACCCCCAATTCCTCATACTTCTCTTCCCAGGCACCTCTAAACTGTCCCTCTCTCCTTCATTTTATAAAAATTTACTTAAGTTTTGTAAAGCCCCTGAGTTCAATTTATGTTGCTCCTGGAATGTTGACTTACCTTGTTAGCTTCATCTTGTGCATGTAACCATAGTGCCAATGAGCTCAGGTCATGTCCAGAAGACAGTATTTCCCATCACCCTTCCCCATCTTCTAGGTCTTATATTCTTTCTATCCTGTAGTGAAAAGCAAGTTCATCACCTTGACTTGGAGGTTTGACCTCTTGGCCATTGTAGATCTGGGATTCACCTGTGACCCTCTGGGCTGTAGAATTGAGGTGTGGCTGACTGCAGCTTAAGATCGGAGTACAAGGAGTACACATAGGCAAGAGTTCTCCTGCTTCCTGTTTGCCCTTGGATGGAGAAGGCCTGATCTGATCTGCCAAGTTTCAGCACATGGCTGGTCCAGGCTTTCAGGAGCCACACCATTATTTAATCCCTCGTATCTGTGAGTGTTTCCCTATAAACCCCTTAATAAATATTAACCTTTTAATCAGTTGCTAATGATTATTTTACCTGCTACACTACCCCACCATTCAAAATGTTCTCTGAGCTTTAAGGAAGGGAGTTACTATAGCTATCCAACTTAGAGCAAGCACTCAACAGTCCCTTATTCTCAATATCTAACTCATTAGAAGTCCCTACATTAATCATCCAGCCCCTCCTCCTGTGTTGTATATAATAAACAGGCTGAGTGAGGTTTTGGGTTATGGCCATAGCAGTTAGAGAAGCTCACCTGATCCCAGCCCCATTGTATGTGTGCCTGCCCCTTCCTTATTCCATCCCCTCCCCTAGCTAGAGTTCTGAGACCCAACCAAGCCTTGAGGTAAAAAGCAGATAAATAATTTTCTGCTCTTCAAAATGATTCATCCCTGTTGTGATGGTTGGAAAGAAACCGGCCTCTAAAGTGAATGGCACTATGAGGAGGTATGGGCTTGTTGGAGTAGGTGTAGTCTTACTGGAGGAAATGTGTCACTGTGGAGGCAGACTTTGAGATCTCATATATGCTCAAGCCATGCTCATTTCTTGGTGCCTTTGAATCAGGATGTAAACTTCTCCAGCACCGTGTCTGCCTGCACCTTGCCATACTCCTAGTCACCATGCTCCCAGCCATGATGATAATAGAGAAACCTCTAAAATTGTAAGCTGCTTCCTTAATTAAATGTTTTCCTTTGTAATAGTTGTCGTGGTCATGGTGTCTCTTCACAGCAATAGAGACCCTAACTAAGGCACCAGGTATTCTGTTATAACTGCAGGAAGACAAAAAAAAAAGACAAATACAGCGTTTTAGTTTTTCTTTCTGTTGCTGTAATAAAACACTCAAAAAAAAAAAAAAAGCAAGGTGGGGAGGAAAGGATTTTTTGACTTACACTTCTGGATTCCAAGCATCACTGAGGGTAGTCAGAGCAAGAATTCAAGGCAGAAGCATGGGAACAGGAATCACAGAGCAAGTATGCTGGATAGATCTCTGGCTCATGCTCAGCTAACTTTCACAGCCTAGGGATGGTGCCTCCCACAGTGGGCTGGGCCCACTATCAAGACACTCTCCCATAGACATGCCCACAGAACAGTCAGGCGTAGTTTTTCAAGCAAGGCTTTCCTTTTGGAAGATTCTAGGCTGTGTCAAATGACAGTTAAAGCTAACTAGGACTGAGAGTAATAACCTTTCCTGAGGCCTTATCACTGACCTGCTGCTGCCATTTTGTACTTTCACTTCATTCTGTGGTTTAGTTTTTTGTGGTCTCCACATATGAAAAAAACATGAGGGGGGTTCAGCAAGATGCAGAGACACTGTCTGACAAGTCTGACCACCTGAGTTCAATCCTGGACCCCACAGAGTAGGAGATAACTGACTTCCACATATGTGCTGTGTCATACACACACACACACACACACACACACACAGAGGGTGGGGGAGGGAAGGAGGGAGGAAGGAAGAGTAAATGTAAAAACAAATTTCAAAGACATGAGGAAACCCCTAACATTCTGTTTACATACTTCAAGCTTGTTCTGTGCCTGCAAAGACAGTGACTATTGAAAACACTGGAAACATCCAGCGCTTGTTGGAATGTTATTCATGCTTGATCTTCGGACTCTGTCTACCCAAACATTTTGCTTTCTTAAGATCTTCTTTACTTCCTGTTTGCTGCTCACAAAGTTGGTCAGCCTCTGAGCTGGTGTGTTGGCCCAGCCTTCCTCAGCTTTACAGAGAACTTCAGATACACTTCCTGCCAAACCATTTCTGACCACCCTGTTTACATATGCTCCCCTTCTGCCCACGCTTCTCCAAATATAGAGGTAGAGGATATCAGGCAGAAGACCTTGCAAAGATGATCTGCTAGAAACGGAAGGAAAACGAAGATGGGCTAGTGGGGTTTACTTAATAACTGTGTGCATTGCTCACTTGAGACACCCCAATTTCCTGTTAACTCAGATCAACCAAATGCATAGCTCTTAGCAATTTCTAAGTCTGGTTGCTGACATTTCAAGGATCTGTGGTTCTGTGCCCTCTCATAAATCCCCTCTGATTTACGTTAGCTGCAGCTGGTGCCCGCAGTTTGCACCAATTTAAGAATTCTAAGTGGTATCAAGGTCCAATGGAGAGAATTGATTACATGAACAATTAGATTTCATTGACTAGAGATAGTTTTAAATTATAGATTAGAAGAAAAACAACATGTGTATGTACATATTCCTTTGTGTGCGCAGGTGTGGGGGGGGTGGGAGCGCACACGTGCGTGAAGACCAGCGGTTGACACTGGATATCTTCTATTACTCCCCTTTTTGAGACAGTCTCTCACTGAGCCTAGATCTCACTGATTCTGTTACACACACTGATTGTCCAGTGAGCTCCCTGTTTCTATTCCTCAATGCTGGGATTATGGAAGTATAAGTGTGAGCCATTACACTCAGTCTTATTGTGGATGCTGGGAATCCCAACTCAGATCACCACGCTCACACAGCCAGCTCTTTACTGACTACACTCTCTCCCTAGCTCAGGAAAAAGATAGTTCAAAGGAAAATACCCAAGACCATGGGAAAGTAGACAATGTTAAATACTGTGGCAGGTACTCAACATTTTCCTGAGAAATTACTCTTCACTATCTATTAAAACTTAGAATCAGGGTGAGGAGGCTGGAAAGATGGCTTACCAGTTAAAAGACTGGCTATTCTTCCAGAGGACCCAAGTTGGATTCTCTGCACCCACATGGTGGGTGACGTGTAATAATACACAACTCCAGTTCTAGGAGATCTGACCTCCTCTGTCTTCTGTAGACACCATGCATGGGCTACAAGGCAGATAAGCAGAAAAAATACTCGTACACTAAATAAAAATACATTTTAGATAGTTAATTACTAAAACAAATACTTAGAATTGGGCTGGAGACATGTATAAATGCAATTTAAACTGCATGATACCTTGACTCATGTGTGCTAGATTTAGAAATTCCATTTTGGTGCATCTTGAAGAAATAAAATGCTAATTAAGGGTATGGATGTGTGTCTCAGTTGGTGCTTGCCTAGTATATGGGAAGCCTTGGTTCCATTCCTAGTACTACATAAAACTGGGTGTGATGCCACATATTGCATTCTGAGCACTAAGAATAATAAGAAGTTCAAGATTGTTGGGCAGTGGTAATGCTTGCCTTTGATGCCAGCACTCAGGAGGCAGAGGCAGATGGATCTCTGTGAATTTGAGGCCAGCCCAGTCTACACAGTGAGTTCCAGGACATCCGGGACTGTTTCACAGGAAAACCCTGCCTCAAAAAAACCAAAAAAAAAAAAAAAAAAAAAAAAAAGTTCAAAGTTCAATGTTGTCCTCAGCTACAGGAGTTAAAAGTACATAACTTTGAATACATAAATCCCTTTTTGAAAAGAGAAATGAAAAACAAAATATGGTCAAAAAAACAGAATATATTTTGAGTTTGGGAAATTTAGAAGTCTAACCTGTATACCAAGTACGGCTATGACTAGGTAACTCTAAGAGGCTTTCTTGAATCAGAAGGAAGCAAAGCTAGGTCTTGAGGGAGAATTAGCAATCTCTTCCATTCATTAATCCACAGAGATGAGGCAGAGAGATTGCTATATAGGCTTCTTTGGCTTAGATTTTGTTCAGGTGACAATAAACCCAGAAGAAATACTACTTGCCTTAGTCAGCATTAAGTGTCAACAGAGCCTAGAGTCATCTGGGGAAAAAAAAAAAAAGCCTTGATTGAAAAATTGCATAGATCAGATTATCCTGTCAGGAGATTATCTTGGTTGCTAATTGATGCAGGAGGGCCAAGCCCTCTGTTGGAGGTACCCATTCCATAGCCACACAGCCATGGGCTATAGCAGACATTTGCTAAGCCTAAGTCTGTTCATGCCAGCAAGCTTCACTCCTCCATGGTTCCTGCTGTAATAACTTGCTGTGAGTGGGTGATCCTGCATGGAATAGCAAGCCTGCCTTTGGGTTCATGCCCTGATTCCTACCCTGGCTTCCCTCAATGACAAACTCTGACCTGGAAGTGTAAGGGGAAACAAACTCTTTCCTTTCCTCGGTTGTTTTTGGTCAGTGTTTTATGACAACAGAAAGCAAACCAGAACACTGCCCTTTGCAACCACCCACCCCTACAGCTGGGTGCTGTGGCCAGCAAGCTACTGCCAAAGAGATGTAAGTAAAGCCTCTTGGGTGGAACTTATAAAAACCACTATGAAGCAGGCTGAGTCACTTGGGAGAAAAGTCAATTTGCTTTAGACCCTTTACTTCCTAACTGGAAAGAGATAAGGACAACACATCTTCAGCCATCAGGGAAGGTAAGCTACCAGAGCTGGCTAGTTTTAATTCAACTTGACATAAGCTAGAGTCATGGGGGCTCCTCAATTGACAAAATGCCTTCATAAGAGCCAGCTGTAGACAAGCCTATAGGACAGTTTTTTAACTGGTGATTTTTGGGGGAGGACCCAGTCCATTATGGGTGGTGCCATCCCTGGGCTGGTGATCCTGGGTTCTAAAGAAAGCAAACAAGCAAGCTACAAAGAACAAACCAGTAAGTAGCACTCCTCCATGACCTCTGCATCAGCTCCTGCCTCCAGGTTCCTGTGCTGTTTGAATTTTTGCCTCACTGCTTTTGATGATGAACTGCCAGCAAAATAAACCTTTCCTCCCTTGTTGCTTTTGGTCATGGTGTTTCATCAAAGCAATAGTAACCCTAATTTAAGACACTGTCCATGGAACCAGAAAGCAGTTCTAAGAAAGGTAATTAGAAAGAATGTAGATGCTTCATGACCAGGGAATGCCTTATTAGCCCTAGATCACCCACCTCCAAATTTATATGTAGAAAAAAAAATAAACCCTTAGTATTTAAACCATTGTTATATGAAATTTGGGTTACAGGTAACAGAATATGATTGATAATGCCATAATAAAGATAAATGCAAAAATAACCCACCAAGCTGCTAAAGAATATTAGACATAAACTCAAGTATTCATTAGTGGTAGATACTGATACTTGTGATACACTAGTGATGGTATACATAATAGGAGGATACAGGAGCCATGTTGAATTTGCACTTAATCCCGAACTCTATAATCCCCGTTTTTTGTTTTGTTTTGTTTTTTTGTTTTGTTTTGTTTTTTTGTTTTGTTTTGTTTTTTTGTTCTTCATTTGTTTTGTGTTGTTGTTTGGGGGATTATGTTTTGATACAGAGAAGCATATAGCCCAAGGCTGCCTGTGAACTTTACATGCACTATGATTGAGATTGACCTTGAGGTCATGCTAACTTCTGCCTCTACCACCTGAGTATTGGAATTATCTACCTGTGCCACTCACCTAGCCAGATACTGGATTTTTAGGATTTTAGACTTGAACTACTCTGATCTTGCCATGTTTCACTTTAGAGTGTGTAGCGTTTGAGATTGTGCCTGTGGTCACAATTGAAGCGGAAAGCCCTAACAACACTGATAACTCTATCACCATGTAGCCACTGAGATTAAGAAACCCCAAGATTTTTGTGCTAAAATCCCCTAGCATTCAGTAAGTAAAATATTTTTAAGCTGTACCTACAATGTAGGCCACCAAGTTTATGAACTTGACCTTTCAGTATGAGCTAATATTTGGCCAAATGCACAAAGAGGGATTGAGGACAGGGAAGAGGGGAAGGAATTGTGGACTCTATATATTGCTATGTTTGCATATGGTATTAGCATACGAACGATAGCAATTTTGTACCAAGAATCAGAAATTTTGAGAGTTAGGATTAGAGGGAGAAATTATTCAATTATTAATTTTAACTGTATTATGTCACATTAAAATCAGTATGTGTTCATTTTGTGACAGTCTAATTGGGGGTTGATTGATGAAACACCAATAAAAGTTACACAAGTTGAACACCCATGACAATTCTAATATATAAACATAGGATACATTTGGGATAATTGTCTTGAGCAAAATTGATTTGTTTTTGATGAGGGCCATTAGTATATTTTTAATTTTTAAAAATAATCTTGGCCATTCTTTTAGATTTATTTCCATTTCTGACTGTGTGTATGAGCGTGTTGTCTGAGTTTATGCATGGGTGTCCAGTCCCTATAGAAGCCAGAAAAGGGTATCTGATCTCCTGGAGCTGGAGTTACAGGTAGCTGTGAGCTACCTAACTCTGGTCCTGGGAATTGAATTTGAGTGTTCTACAGGAGTAGCAAGTACTCTTAACTGCTAAGCCATCTCCCCAAGCACAAGCTATTAATATTAATAAATATTAGTGTCAAGAGTAGAAAGTACAGAAAAGGGAAATACAAACAGTAAGTTGCAATTACTTTTTTTAGCTGTAGGTGAGTTAAATGTCATGTATAAATATGGCAGTGTTGACTATTGGGAGGCAAGAATACTCTAGAATACCTTCATTATTTTTTTAACTAAATAGAGGGGCTGGAGAGATGGATCATTGTTAAAAGTGCTTGCTGTTCCTATAGAGGACCTGAGTTCAGTTCAGTGCTAACATTAGGCAGCTCATAACTACCTGTCACGCCAGCTCCAGAGAATCTGACATCTTCTTCTGACCTCCACAGGCACCTGCATGCATGTCCACAGATACACACATAGACACACAATAAAAAATACTTCCTTTAAACAAAGAAGTACAGCATTAGTTCTTTACAATCACACTGTGACCTAATTTTCTGACTTACTAAAGACTAAAGCAATAGCCCCTTGAAGCAGAGAAGCCTCTAAAAGTAGACATCCCATTACCATCCCATATAACTTTTTCTGACATTCTTAGCAAAACTACTTCTGAACTACTTTTAAAGTGGATCAGATTTTAAATTGTTCATTGCTCCTTGCCCCAACTCTACTTCTGTTAGGTTGTTATCTTCAAAACATACAAGTAAAGAACTCTAGCAGGCTGAAGATGCAGCTCAGTGGAAAAGACCTTCCTGAGCATGGACACACTATAAATATAAGAAAGTTCCAGCTTGTGGTGAGTTGGTCAAAGTGTGTTCCACCCTTGTATGAAAGTGTCACTGTGGAGCCCTTTGGGGTATAAAGTCAGTGTGCACTAAGCACTAAGAATTAAGAATTGACAATGTAATACACTCAGGCATCTCATCTTGGTTCTAGTCTGACAGGACAGAACTGGATGTAAGTACATTTTTTGGGCACATATATTTTTATCTTTTGGTAATTTGACATGTTATAGCAGTCCTATCATTTCAGGAACAAGTCTCCCAATTAGAGATGAAGCTAAGCATAGTAATATGATGAATTTAATTATCTTTTTTTGGTTTACCCAAAGTAAAGTTCATCAAACTTTCTACTTTTTTTTCTATCCCAGCCTCTGATACTGTCTACACCATTATAGGATTCATATTCAAGGAATGGAAATTCTTTTATGTCTGTCAATTGCTCTAACAGTATATCAGTTTGGATATTCTAGAATATTCCACAGAGTAATAGTTTTGTAGAAAAGCTATCTTGCTGGAGAGATGGTTCAGCAGTTAAGAGCACTGACTGTTCTTCCGGAGGACCTGAGTTCAATTCCCAACATCCATATGGCAGCTAACAACTGTCTGTAATTCCAAGATCTGACACCCTTATGCAGTAATACATGCAGGCAAAACACCAAATCACATAAAATAAAAATAATTTTTTTAAAAAAAGAAAAGCTATCATATGCAAATGAGAAAACCAAGAGGGTAAGTGACTTAAGATCATGTAACCAATAAGTGAAATTCTTTGACTTAACTCTCACCCTGGAGCTTCACGGAGGCAAAGGCCACACTGGAGCTCCCTACTGTGCTTCTGAAAAATACCAAACTGCATGGTTATATTAATCTGGTGCACTGTCTCAGGGGATAAGATACATTTACTAGTAAATGAGAAAGAACAGTCTTACTACAGCTTAAGAAGACAAAAGAAGGCTGAGGAGGAGTCTCTGTGGATGAAGACCTTGTGTACAAGCAAGAGGACCTGAGTCTGGATCCCTAGAATCTGAGTAACACCCAGGAAGTGTGACAGCTACCTGTCATCCCAGCACTTGGGAAGCAGAGATGGGTTCAGAGCAAGCTAGTTAGCCAGTCAAGCTGTGTGCACTTCAGAGCCCTGCCTAAACAGAGTGTGACCAATGAGGCTCAACAGCCTCATGCACATCACCCTTGTAAATATGCAGAACTTATATTTTTAAATGAATAAGAAGGAATTCTTTTCTTTTGAGGATTTGGAAATCAAGTGAGTGCAATTTTCAGTAGAAATACAGCATCTTGGCACAGTTGGATAGAAAAGCTCAAAAGTGGTTCCAGAGTTTGCCTTTTCCTTTAGGCTTATGTCTTTTAAAAAAAAAAAAATTCTTATGATTTTTTTCTTTTTGTTATCATCATTATTTATTTATTTATTCTCATTTTATTATTAATAAAGTCTCATTTTTTATCCATGTATCCCCTTGTTCAAATGCCCTTCCCCTCCCGCCCCTACAAGTCACTCTTCTCCCCATCTCCTTATCTCCTCCCCGGCAAGGACAGGAGGTCCCAAGGTCCCAAGGTGGCTTAGTTCAGCATCCACTCCAGGCAAATCCACTTTTCTCATCTCCACATCAAGACTAGCTTAAGTGTTCCTCTGGAATCCACTTAAGCTCCAAAATTTAGGCTTATGTCTTAATCATTGTTCTATTGCTATGAAGAAACACCATGACCAAAATAACTCTTATAAAAGAAAGCATTTAATTGGGGGCTTGCTTATACTTTCTGAGGTTTAGTCCATTGTCATCATGGGAGAAGGCATGACCGTAGGCATGATAGGCATGGTGCTGGAGAAGTGGCTGAGAGCTACATCCTGATCAGTAGGCAAAGAAGGGGGTGGGACTGAGGCTGGCATGGGATTTTGAAACCTTAAGGCCCATCTCAGTGAGATACTTTCTTCAACAATACCACACCTTCCAGTCCTTATAATCCTTTCAAATAGTGCCATCCCTGTGACTAGGTATTCAAATATATGAGCCTGTGAGGGTATTCTTATTCAACCACCATTGTTTCTTTGTTTGTTTTGGAAAAGGATCTCATGTAACTCATGCTGGCTTCAGACTTGCTCTGTACCAAGGACGATCCTAAGCTTCTTAACCTCCTACATCTCTCTACCTCCTAAATTCTGAGATTACAAACATGTGCCACCATATCTGGTTTATATGGTGGAGGAGGAAAGGCAAGCACCATAGTGACTGAGCCAGATCCCCAGGCCCCAGATGCAACCTTTCTCTTTGTGTGCCCCATTGATCTGGCTCTCTGGCAGCTTCACTCACATTGACAACCATGGCTCAGCTTCTACCAGTTAATCAGGCCTGACTGTGAAGAGTGCACATCTTCTCAGCACCCCTGACAATGATGCAGGATTAACTCTTGGTCAGCTTGGATAGGATATCCTTCTTGAGTCCCACTTAGCCAAACTGGACTCTACACCCCATCCCTAGCACCACCAAAATTAACCACATGGACAGGGGAGGAAGGGGAGCCACAATAGGAAAAATAAGTATTTATTATCAACAGAAAAATCATGAAAGGCAAACAAATATAGAAAAAAATTGCTATAACAGCAACTCAAGGGAGAAAGGCTAACTTTGGCTCACAGTTCAGTATAGTTCATCATAGTGGAGAAACCAAAATGCAGTGGAAGCTAGAAGCCACCAGTCACATATATCATTAATCAGGAACAATGATGATCTTATTAAGTCAGCTATAGTTGGGGATCCCCACCCCCAAGTAGCCCCACTCATGCTAAATGAGCCTTCCCACACTCAATAATGTAATCACAATCATCCTTGAAAGGCATGTCCAGGGGACAAATAACCCCTCACTTGTCACCTAAATAATTCCAGGTTCTGTCAAGTTAACTACTCCTTGACCATCATAAAAGTCCATTTTAAGGGCTGGAGAAATGGCTCAGGGGTTGAGAGCACATATTACTACTCTTATAGAGGACCTGAGATTGGTTCCTAGCAGCCACATTGGCCAACTCAAAACAGCCTCTAACTGTAGCCCCAGTGGATCTGATATTATCCTCTGGATTCTGAGGACATCTGCACTCACACATATCCAAACCCTAACCCTAACATATAATCAAAAATGAAAAACTAAATCTTCAATTAAAATTCTATTTCATTTTGCATGCTATAGTTAAACAATATAAATTGTTAGTTTCTTGCTTAGTAGTTGAGGCTCCATAATATTTTTATTAGAGAAAACACCAAACAAACAAAAAAAAAGGTCGACTTTGGGGAAAAATAAAAGATGTACTCTGTATATTTTATATAGTTGATCCCTAAATGAATGCCAAAGCAAATGAAAAATAAAAGCATTGGACAACTTCCAAACATTACATTAATCTAAATGAGTCCATCAATCCTACACTGAGGAGAAGCAACAATTATATTTATGTAGCAGCATTTGTGTATTTGGGTTCCCTGTCGACTCAATGCTAATGATCTTGTGCTAGCTAGACTCACTAGTATTTATTGGAAGCTTTCTAAGCATTCAGTTCAAGAGGAGCTGCTTCTTGCACAGCCAATGCCTGATCTCAGTCTAACAAGCACTCTGCTTATTCACTTACTGATGTAATATGCCAGCTATGAGTCATGAATAAGGGTGGGTACCATGATGAAGGGCGTGAGTAATTTGCAGCTCCACCCCAAAGTACTCAAGGATCAGTAAGAGAAACAGACTATAGAGACAGACAGAAGTGTACAGAGAAAGGGGACTTACATAGGGCTAATAAATAGGGCCAATCAGACAAGTGATGAGGCAACATCAGAGAAGGCTTGGGGCATGCTTTCCAGGGTGGATAGGAAGAAGAAAGGTAATTCCAGACCAATATGGAATGCACAGATGCTTGAGGATGAGTTACAAGTCTGACTGCTGTAGGGTGTGTACCAGGGAAGAGTCATGTGAAAGACCTCGAGTGCTAAGTTTGAATTTCACACTGTGACTCCAAAACCCTGCTTCTCCAACTAGCCTGGGCTGTAAATACAGAGCCATCTGGAGAGATGTTAACACAAATTGGCCAGACCCGCTTCTGGAAATTTTGATTCAGAAAGAATTGATGTTCAATGAAAATTCCCTATTGAGACCTATACAAGATTAGGCCCGTCAGCATCCCATCATGGATCAGGGTAGGGCTCTAAATGCCCAGCCCCTCCCTGAGGAGCTATAGGCAAGTTGATGGTTGTTTAGAGGTAGGAACAGACATTTTTTTCCAGTGGTGTAGCTACTGGTAAAGTGCTCATTCTCCTGTAAATAACCCCTCACACATCCCTGTAAATAACTCTTGAATGTCACTACCCTCAGAACTGAACATAAGAAAAGTTGTGTCTGCTCACAAAAGATCATCTCCCTTAGAGAAGGGGACATCATGGTTATTGTTTCTTTGGACATGGGCCAATGAGTGGCCATTGGACCCTCATCTGAGGTTCCAACCACTCCTCCCATTACCTGTATAAAAATTTGCCCTAACTACATATGGCATTAGGAGGGGCTAGAGTTCATAGGCTTACAAAGACAAAGAACAGAAGGTTCCATCTATGAGCTATGGGGAAGTCATCATTCATAGCAGTGAAAACTCTCTAGTGAGGCTACTCCGGGGTCATCCATGGTCCTGTCAGTCACCTCTCACTCATGCTTTGTAAGTACCCCAATAAATCCATTGGCTCCCCAGGGTGAACATTGGTGGACTCAAGCTTTAGTTTGTCAGTTGGGACCCTACGAGCAAGGGACAGACATTGCTTAGTCTAGGAATAAAATTTGCCGTAGTAAATTACCTAAATGAAGCTCACTGGGTCACACACAAAGACATTAAAGTAGAAGGGAATCCACTGGGAAGAAAAAAGAGACCAGATTAAGTAAAGGGGACAAGAAAGGGAAATGAGAGTCAGTATTATTAAAACACACCATATAAATGTATGAAATATCATAACAAACCCATTATTATACATATCGGTATACGCTAGTAACAAACTCTCCTTATTGATTCCGAGGCAACTCCAAATTTGAGGTGTACACTGTGGAGACAATGAAGTCCTATAACTATGGATAGACTCTTTTGAAGCAGAGCCCTTTGCTAAAGGAAAGTTGCACAGGAACAGGTCAAAACAGGAGACAGAGAAACCCAGTTGGAGCGTGTTCTCATGGAGCACACCATAAAGGGCAAGCATCAGCACCACAGCAGAGACACTGGGGAGGAGGGAGGGGAGTATTGAGAGAGGTGTAATCTACAAGGCTAGGTGACATTGATATGGGAATAGAGTCCCTGAGCAGGGTATGAGCAGAAAGCAGGATGCAGGACAACAGGGAGATGTAGCTGAAGGTGGACTTTGGCCTGGAGTTTGTCCTGAGTTAAACCCTGAGACTTGGGTTTGCCAAGGCTGAGACACTCAGATCTGGGGACTTGGGGGCTGGAGACTTCTGACCTCCATACTTGGGACACCCTCCTGCTACTTCTGGCACACTGCTGCTATTTATTTCCCACAGTCCCATGGCAGGGTTTTCTTACCTCAGAAGTGAGGAACCATGGCTCACTCATCTTTGTGTTTTCAGAGCCTGGGCTAGTGCCTGCACATACTTGATGATCACTAACAGTGTCTAGATGACTGAATTGCATTAATTAACTAGATAATTATAGCCACACCAACCTCATTAGATCTCAGTAGGCTTTGGCCTCATTTTTGTGATGAAAATTGTACAAATTTGTATTTCAATAATTCTATGAGCTTTTATTATTTCCATTTCTAAAGAAGCAAAGGTAAAGTAAAATACAATTCTTTCTCCCAAACATTCATTATTTCAGGTATCTGTGTAATTAGTGTGGTGTTACCTACATGTTCTAATTCATGTCTCACCAAAAAGTGCTTGCTATATGACCACATACACTACATACATGCACACACACAGACACAAACACGCACACACATATAACACACAGGTACATTCATGTGCACACACACACCACGGACACATGCACATACACACATGTGCATGTTGTTTTAAAAACTGTTTTTAAAACTTTCAGTTAAAGACAAGGAGCACTTTTCCATTCAGCTCCCCATAAAAGCTTTTATGATCCAGAGAAATTATTTTTAGCACAACCATTTTTGTTTTATCATATTTATCCACTGTGGGAGAGTGAGGGGTGTGTATTGCCACAGCTCACTTGTGGTGGTCAAGGACAAAGGATAAAGGAAAGCTAAAATTTCGAAGTCATTTTCTCCTCCCACCATACTGGTCCTGGGCATTGAACTAAGGCCTGGTGGAAACACCTTCCCAGCTGAGCATTCTCACCTGCCTAGGGAGTTATTTTTAGAGTGTTATGTAATGTCTGAGGTATAGCTTTCTTTTTTCTCACACAATGCTACATGGAGTCAATAAAAGAACATAGGGAAGATAATGTAAGGCACATTTGTAAACTAATTTCCCTGCCTACACTCTCCTTCTGTGCATAGATTTCAGATCACTTCTTTGTTTACTCCTTATTATCTTTGCCTTCCTAGGAGATAGGTGCCTTTGGAGTCCTGGGCAGGAACAGCCTATTTATAGAAGCAGCAAATCAACAGAAAATTTAAGTAACTATAACTCCAAACATAGTCTCCTCTCTTGAGAAGGAAAAGCCAAATAAGCAGGTGACGGCAGCCATTCAAAATTCAGTTCCCAAACAGATGTGGGGGCTGAACTGTGCACAACAGAGGGGCAGAGCTTCAGAAGTGACTCGGTGGGGAAAGAACCTGAGTTTGGAGCCCCAGCACCCAGGGTGTTAGGGCTGTCACTCCAGTGCAGGGGCAGAAACAGAAGAATTCCCTGGCTCAGGGGCAGCCAGTTTAGCTGAGTCGGAGAGCTCCAGGTTCAATGAGAGAGCCTGCCTCACAAAACAAGTTGAAGTGTGGTAAAGGAAGACACCTGACATTGCCCACTGGCCTCCAGACTCACACACATATGCACACAAATGGTAAGAAGAAAAACAAAATGAGAAAAATACTGGCAGCAACTAAGAAAAACGTCCATTGGTGTTCTCATGTCTGCATTTCAAGCTAGTTACATGGAATGAATTTCTACCTTTGGAAATTGGGAATAACTTTTCCTTATTCTCCTACACTTGTTGATTTTTTTTTAAATTCCTTTATATCTTTATGTGGCCTAATTTTAAATTTTTTGTGACATTTTGTTTCCTTTGATCATCTGAAGATAATTTTAGCCTCTTTACTTATAATTTGTGATGTATATACTTGTCCTATATATGGACCACATGGCTACTTATGGCTCTCTGATCATTTTTCTTTTCCAGATTTATTTAATGTATAATGAGTGTTTTTCCTGCAAGTATGTCTGTGAACTATGTGTGTGCATCCTGCCAAGGACAGCTGAAAGAGAGTGCCTCATCCCATGCAATTGGAACTACAGACAATTGTGAGCCACCTTGAGGTGCTGGAAATTGAGCCTGGGTCTCTCTGTAAGAGCATCCAGTGCTCTCAATCAATGAGTCATCTCTCTTCCCCTCCCCACTTTCTGATACAGGATCTCTGGTGTCTCAAACTGGCCTTGAACTCTCACATAGTCATGGATATTCTTGAGCTCCTCAGCCTCCTCCCCTTACATTTAGTCATTTGTCCCACTGCTATTTGTTAGCAAGATACCTAACAAAAGCAATTATGGAGAGAAGGGCTTATTTTGGCTCCTACTTGAAGGGGACAGTCTATGGTGGCAGAGAAGGTCCAGACCATCATGGTGGAAGGAGGATGAGGAAGCAGATCAAATGGCATCCAGTCAAGAAGCAGAGAGAGATGGTTGCTCATGCCCAGCTAGCTTTCCCCTTTTTATTCAGCCCAAGACCCCAGATGAGGGAACAGTACCATCCACATTTAGTGTAGGTCTTCCCAGTCCAATGAACCCAACCTGGAGACTCTCTTACACACATAAAGTTGTTGTTGTCTTTAATCTAGGTGATTCTAGAGCCTGTCAAGTTCACACTCAGTTACACCCCACATCCTAACTGCCGGGATTACATGTGCATCACTATGCTGTACACATGGTGCTGGAAATCAAGTCCACATCTTTGAGCACTAGGAACGCACTCTATCAACTGACTGCACCCCAACTTTTTGACTCTTTATGTGTCCCCAACATGTTTGCCCACCTCTTGGTTTTGGTTTCTATGAAATTCTTTGGTGTTTACCTACCCAGAACCATTGTACACTAATCTTAATGAAATACTCCAGTGTTTGCTTGCTCTCATGGGCCTGCATGCTTTTCCCTGCTCATATAATCTGTAGACAGCTGGTTCCTGCTAACTCTGTTTCTTCAGCTCATTTGCCCATGCTCAAGAAGATTTGTGACAAAGATGAATACAAAGTTAAAGAAAGGCTGGACAAACAGCTTAGGGACACATCCTCTTACAAAGGGCCCAAGTTTGGTTCCCAGCACTCATAGGCTCAAAAGTGCCTGTAACTCTACCTTCAGGGATTCAACACTGGCTTCTGCCTTCCCCAAGCACCTGCACTCATGGTCACACATGCCCCCCAAACATACCCACACACAGATATGAATATACACATAATTAAAAAACATTGGGGAATCAGTATGAGCTCCCACCACCACAACCCCCCCCCCCACCTCTCTGGACTTCATCTCCTCTTCTAGTTTGGGCAGCTCCTCCAAGTGGTGTTTTCTCTCTTAGCTGCTGTGCAGTGGTGTTTGCTTCTTGTAGTCACAGGTGATTGTTGTAAAGCTCAGCCAACCTGACTCACTGTTGGCCTGTCTAGACTGAGAGCTGGATGGGAAAGACTTTGTGCTGTTGCATCCATCTGGGGACCCCTTTGCCTCAGTCTGACTTTCTTGCCTTGCAACGCCTGCATAACTCTGTTGCATAGTTCTCAAGAATGAGCTGGAGAAGACTCTGATCTGACCCCGTACCAGTGGTCAGGGCCTGGGGCAGGTGTTCTTAGGTTCTTGGCCTCTTATGCAAAAGGATGAAAATAAGGGCTCGCATATATTTGCAAAAGTAGCAAGATAACTTTATTCAGAGTGAACAGATAGTACAGACTAGAGAGGGACATATTGTCATGACTCAGTGGGCCACACCAGTGAGAGTGTTGAAGGGCCCCAATTACTTCCTTTTATGGAGTTCAACAGAAGGAGGAACTGAATATGAAGGGATGAAGTTTGAGTGGTTCTCTATTTTGATTGATGGATTAGATCATGCCTACACTTTCCTGCTTAATTATCCTTCTCCATAATGCATCTGATCTTAATCATATGCATACCTAGTTATCCATAGGCATAATATGGTAAGTAAGTGGTTCTTCCCAGAAGGATCCCACAGTTTACCTTGTTGCATATGCACCTAAAACCATTTCAGGAAGGGTCAGCTGTTGTATTCTTCCTGTTGGATATGTTGCAAATTCTCTTGAGTACAAACTGTCTCAATTTACTTTTTGCTAAGGGTAGAAATAGCTGTCTTATTGCTTAGAGATGGGGGTCTGTGTAGCCTGATTCAGGAGCTTGCCTGCCTCAACAAGACCCCATTTCACACACTGGGATAATACCTAGAAAGATGTAGGCAAAGAGCAAAATAATTACTACAACCCACAAGGGCTCATGTAGATACTGCAAGATACAGATCACTAAGGAACACCTATTGAAATGAGTACAAAGGGATGCTTATGCTTTCTGAAAGCCTTGTTTATTTATTTAATTCTTATCTTTATTCTTTGGCCATCTCCATTGAGTCGGGGAACCATAGGGGATGGAGATGCATATATAAAGGATGATGCCCACACTGAGCCTAAAATAACCTTAAGTGGCTTTGACTACACAAAAGAAAGAAAGGCCAGTTATCCAAAGAGTTGGTATCAGAATTCAACACCACAGGCCCTCTGAAGACCCCTGCTGTTCTCCTAGGAACCTTGCTCTCTCTGCCATAACAGGACCTTCCCTGACATAAAAGCATTCAGTAAGTCAGATAACATAGTAATTCACACAAGTTAAGCTTATTATATGAAAAAGTCCAGGATGGTTGGCTGGAGCTAAATGACCTACTACCTGTCTCATCTTTGGAGACAGACTTTGAAAAAAAGAAGTCAGAACAGGTGCTAGAATGCAGCTAAACTGGGAAAGTGGATTTGATCCTGGCACCACACAACCAGGCAAGAGGTGCAAGACTTTAATCCCCGAACTCAGAGGCTATAGAATCAGAAACTCAAGGTCACCCTCTGCTTTAGAACAATTCGGAGATTCAGGCTACACAAGATCCTGTCTCAGAAAACAAACAAACAAACAAACAAACAAAAACCCCAGAGACCAGAGAGATGGTTTATCAAAGTAATTGCTGTGTAATCGTGGTGACCTGAGTTCAAACCTGGAACCCACAAAACAAGTGGAAAGAGAGAACAGATCACAGAGTTGCCCTCTGACCTTCACATATGTGCCACAAAACATGCATGCATACACACACACATGCACACACGCGCATGCAAACACACACGCGCACGCACACACACACACACAAATGATAATAATTAGAAATAAAAAACAAACTTTAAAGCTGTATGTTGAGCCTGTGTTTTAATGACCTTGGCCAGTATTGGATTGATCATGTTTAATTTCTCTGTAAGTTTTTTTTTTTCTGGTTTCTTTTCTTTCATTTTTTCTTACTCTTTTTTTAAACATAATTTTTATTGACTTTTTGGGGCAACTTCACATCATATACCCCAATCCCACTCACCTCCCAGTTTCTCCATATCCACCCCTCACCCCTGCAGCATGCCCCTCCCAAGAATCAATTAAAAACAAAACAAACCAAGCAAACAAGCTGCCTCAACCCTCCATATTTTCAACACCTCTTCATTCATCTTAGTGGCTTCAGGAGCTTCAGTGTGTCTTGAAGTATACCCTTTTTTTTCAATCAGCCCTACCAGAAAAATGTTCACTGCAATGAGTCATTGGTCTGGTTCAAAGCCTCTGACATACCATCATCACTTGAACCCTCACTGAAACTCCTCTGGGATATCCTGCTGTTGCCTTAAGTCATGGAGATCCTGCTGTTACCTTTCTACAGAATCAGTCCCTTCTAGAACTCCAGTGAGTCATATATAGGGAAGATGTTAAGGTTGGATCTAAATCGAAGAATGTGAGTCTGAGTGGTAGCTGCCCCCTCAGACAAGGAGCAGAGCTAGTTCTCCTAAGCCCATGCCATCAAGGCTAGCTGTCCCTGCACCCATGGTGAGGGATGCGGTCATCTCTCCTGAGTGGCTGGGGCAGCTCTCCTGCTGCAGTGTCCATTGAGGGATGGGCCCAGCTATCCCAGAGTCTATAAGGGGCGGATGGGCCCAGCTATCCCAGAGTCTATAAGGGGCATCGGATTTTGTTGTAGAAAGTTTCCTGGGCCCGTTTGGGCCTGGAGGTTTGGAACCTGGTTCACGGCGGCTTTTGTCCCCCAAAGAAATGAATCAGACACTTACATTAACTTCATACTGTTTGGGCCATGTCTCATGGACATTACTAGCTAGCTCTTTAATCTTAATTCAACCCATTTCTATTAATCTGTCTGCCATGTGTCCCAGCCCATGGCTCACCTGTATCTTTTACATGTTCCTCCTTTGGGGGTTGGATGGCATTGACTGACTCTACCCTTCTCCTACCTGCTTGTTCTCTGATTCTCCACCTACTTCTATGGTGCTCTACGTAGGCCAAAACAGTCCTTTATTTACAGCATGCAGAGAACATTCCACCACACTTCCTCTTTTCTGCCTAATCAAAAAGGAAGGTTTCAATTTCCATGTAGAAAATTACAACAGAACAGCTCTCAAGCAGGAATTACAGTCACAATATCCAGTCTATTTGTATTCACAAAATTAAAGACAATATTCCATTATCTACCTTATCATTGTGAGTCTAAAGTTTCATATCTAATATACCTTTTAAACTAAAAAGAACTATACCTATAATTATTAAACCTTCAACCACATCAAAGACCACAGAAGGATATATTATTATACAAATAAACAGGAAGTGCAAGCAACTTCCAAAGTCTAGAAAATGACAGAGATGACACCTGTCTGCCTGGACAGTCACCCAAAGTTCCTTTGTAATGTTGTGGCACCATCTTTAGCCTTTATGGCCCAAAGTCTCTGGCATACCTTTTGGTGATGCAGAAAATCTGTCACAGTCTATCAGTCGCTTCTCCTTGTGTCCAGAAGGATGCCAGGCAATGTTTTCTGCAAAGCAGGAACCTGAAGGACCATCTCGGCTTGTTGTGCCAAAGTTCAGAAGTCACTTTCCTATGGAACCTGCATGTCCAGTTTATATAGCATTCTATCAAGCAGTCAATACCAGAACAGTTTCTTGTCCAGTGGCTAACTGTTGCCACAAAGTAAATTCCACATGAAGTTTCTTCAATGCCCATCATTTTCCTGAAATACATTGATGCTGTCAGGAGCAGACCTGTCTCACTGTCCAGAAAAGTCTAAGTTCTTAAAATAATTTAAATGCCATATTCTGCATGTCTTTGAAGTGTTTGAAGACTACCTATCTAATTGAAATATATCTTTGTATATCTACAAAAACCTAACTAACATGACTAGAATTTTGGTTATCATAGATGACTATTAATCTGCATTTCTCAATTGCACATTACAATTTTAAATGAGTTACATCAGCATCATACCTTAATCAAGAGTAGAAAAATACATAAAGCATAACAAAAGTGATCTTAAGTTTATATCAATAAATCAAAATCCACTTATCTTTTCTAACCATTTCTATATCATATCCTCCCCCTTTTTTGAAAGAGATTGACTATGACCATTAACCATTTATAATGAAAATAAATATTAATAAGCAATATTTTTGGGAAATTGGACGTAGCTTTCTTTCTTTTACTTCTTCCTGCTGACAAAGGACATTGGCGATCTCATGGGGTCTTGAGGCTGTATCACCTCAACTGGCTTCTTGGAAGCTGAGGATGTTCAGGTGGCCTTGGCAAATGAAACCACATTTGCCTAGAACCAATCCACAGGTTTTAATCTTCTGTGGAGACAAAAGCAGAAACTCTTTTCCCAAGCAACATATTCCTATAAACAGATTTCAAAGTCAAGATATCTTTAAAGTATATGTATTTGTTTAACTTAGCAGCCTTAACAATCAATTGTCTTTCTGCAGTTAGCTCATTAAAAGTTAAAAAATTAAAAGAAAACACAATAACCATAATCCAGACTCTCTGTTTATCTGCCATCTTTACGTGGCTTTTTTTTTAATCTTTATTTCTATTTCTCTTTTTTAAGGGCTTTCTTTACCCTTTTTTTTTCTCTCTCTCTCTGAAGCTTATGTGTATTTTACATACATTGTACCCCATTTAGAGGTTTTGTGAGTCTAAATCTGTTTTATTGAGAATCCTTAATCATTTTCTAACCCAAAGAGCTTTGAAAATGTTGGTATTACTTTAATTGCTGACTCCGCCCCTTTAGGCAGCTTTTCAATATGGCAGAAGAGCCCGCTGCATCTCTGCCGCTGCGGGCAACCAGAGCCGACTCAGGAAATGCTGCTACCAGAAAAACCGTTTTTTAACTCTGTTTTCTTTCTGTTCAGTATAAGCAGAAACCTTAAATCAATCACACTTATGCCAAGCCTTTCGTGAAACATATGAGTTTAAGCTATGTACCATTTTTAAATTCAAGCCTGAACACCACGCTATCTCTGTATCATAAATCAATTCAAATACACAATTCAGAAAGCCACTTTTGGCTCTGTTTCAGTGATCTAGAATGCTTTTTAAGCTTTTTAAACTTTCTCAGGCTTTATGTGGCTGTTCGGCCCACGTTGGGACGCCATCTGTTGTAGTAAGTTTTCCCCAGGCCCTTTTGGGCCTAGAGGTTTGGAACCTGGTCCAAGGCGGCTTTTGTCCCCCAAAGAAATGAATCAGACACTTATATTAACTTCATACTGTTTGGCCCATGTCTCATGCACATTACTAGCTAGCTCTTTAATCTTAATTCAACCCATTTCTATTAATCTGTCTGCCATGTGTCCCAGCCCATGGCTCACCTGTATCTTTTACATGTTCCTCCTTCGGGGGTTGGATGGCATTGACTGACTCTACCCTTCTCCTACCTGCTTGTCCTCTGATTCTCCACCCACTTCTATGGTGCTCCCACTTCTATGGCCAAAACAGTCCTTTATTTACAGCATGCAGAGAACATTCCGCCACAAGATTTAAACATGCATGGTTCCTACTACCTCCTATGGTAACATGGACCGTAGACATCATCACAGATACCAGCCAAAGCAGGAACATGGACTCAAGCATGTCCTTGGAAGTAGCTTGGCTGGCCATCACAATGGCCCCAGTGGCAGCATAGGCCACCAAGATCAGTATGGCCTCAGCAGCAGCAAAGCCCTCAAACATCAGCATGGCCACAAGTTTTGGCCAAGACCCTAAGAATCCATGTGGCCTTCGGTGGTGCCATGGGCCACAGACATCAACACAGAACCTGTGTGTGTAGGCCCACGAATCCAGACATGGTCCTCAGTAACAGTGGGGGCATGGATGTCACCATGGTGCTACGTGGCAGCAAAGGCCACTCAGATTCGCATGGCTCCCATGGTAGAGTGGCCCTCAGACACCAACATAAACCCAGATCCAGACACCTGTCATCTCATGGCTTTCGATGGTATCAGAAACCACAGACATCCCTCCAGACCCTGGCTGCTCCTGGGCCACAGATCTGGACATGGCTCTCAGCAGCAGCCCTGGTAGGAAGGACATCATGGCCCCAAGTGGCAGCATAGGCCACTCAGATCAGTGTGGCCTTGCCTTTTCTGGCTTCTTAGAAACTGGACAGAACTAGAAGCCACAAATAAAAGTGAGAGGTTTTGTTTATATTTGTTTGGCTTGATTTTCAGAGACAGAGTCTGGCTATGTGACCCAGCTAGCCTTGAACTCACAATAGAGGTGACTGGTCTCTGAGTACTGAGATGACAGATGTCTGCCACCACACATGTTAGTTTCTATTTTAGTGCTGTTGTTTGGTTGATTTTTACTGTGGTTTGAATCAAACCCAGGGCCTTATAGTTACTAGATATGAACTCCATCACTGAATCACAATGTTCAGTCTTTATCTTTATTCTTTAACCAGTTGCACACCATGCTGTTGTTATTATACTTACCTTGTGTGTGTGTGTGTGTGTGTGTGTGTGTGTGTGTGTGTGTATGTGTAGGTCTGAGGATGACTTGTGAAGATGATTCCTATATAGTTCCCAGGAATTGAACTGATCTCATCAGGCTTGGTAGCAAGTACCTTTAGCTTTAAACCATCTTGCTCGCCTATGTGTTTGTTTACTCAGGATGCTGTGACAGAAATACCACAAGCTGGATGGTTTAAAGACAGAAATTTGTTTCTCCAGTTTGGGAGTTGGAAGCACAGATGTGTTCATTCTCTTTGAGGGCTGTGAGGCAGAATCTGGTTCTCCTCTTCCCCAGGTATCTGTGTGTTCCAGTCTGTGCCTGGAGACTTTTGCTGGTCCATCCTCACCAGCACAGGTCCGTGTCCTCAGGGTACCCATGGATATTTCCGAGTTGTTTCATCATCTTGTTTATATTTGTACGTGTGGGCACATGTATGTGGAGGCCCGAGGTTGCTTTGGGGGGCCCCTGTCTCTGCCTTGCCCATCCAGCATGTAGGGGGTTCTGGAGATCTGAACTCTGGTTCTTGTGTTTGCACAACAGATACTTTAACCATGGAGCCATCTCCCCAGACCCCTCATTTTCAGGGTTTCATAATTGGACAAATAATTGAACCAGAGATACAGAGGCTCAAAAGCATTGGAAGTCATGAAGCTTTTTGGTCATTTTTCCAGCACCTGCCTTTCCCAAATCTGGACACCAGGGGCTTTGTGTGGATGCTCTGTCTTGCTGAATGAAGCCCTGGTGGGAGGCATCACCAGTATCTCTACCAACTGGTTTCTTTCACAGGTTAACTTGACGGCTCTCTTTCCTTGGTCCCACCACCCTGCCACATGGCCCCTGCCTTCCTCTTGACAATGCAAAAACTTCACTTTCAAGGAGATAAGAGATGGTTTATTCTAGAGAGTGACAATGGCCTTGGATTACAAATTCAGATTTCTCCCAAATGTCATGTTCTAACATGCTCATGGTTTCATGAAGTGTTTATACTAACATAACAAAGGAATTTATAAGTAAAGACACTTTTCAAATACATTTATGGGAAGATCAGATAGGTTGGTTACAGCAAGGTTAGGGTATCTCTGCTGTAGGCCGACAATGCTATCTGACTACATTCTTACCCTTTTGGTTGTTTGGGATCTGTTTGTACACTTCAAAATGTTTGCCTGCTAGTCACAGAGATATTAGGTCAAACACAGAGGTATGCAATAAACAGCTATGAAAACAGGTAAAGGCTGGCTATGGACTTGCAACATTTCCACCTGTCCACAATCATTGTAGTTCTAATACAGCATATAGGCAAGATGGGGTGACTTTCTTCCAAGAATTTTTATCCACAATCATTACTAGGCATAGTCCCTTCTTTGTGTGACCACACCAGTACCTGTCTCTCCCAGTTTTAAAGCCTTCACAGTGGTGCCTATCTCCAGGGCCAGCAACTCAGGAGGCTTCAGTAGAGGCATCTCTTGTGTTCTAGCAATTGGTGGTCTGGCCAGGATATCATAAAACAGCTGTTTGTTGTTGTTTTTCTTTTTTTGATAATATCATATCAGATTGCTTTTATTTTTTGTAATATGAATGCTGTATACAACTTAGAAGTTGAGAAATTTTCTTCCATAAGAGCACATGTTCATTTAACACTTTTTAAAAAAGCCATAGCCAAACAATAAAAGATAGATAAATAATAAGACAGTAAATTAATTAATATTAAGGAAATTAATAGTAATCATAATTTTCATAAACATAAATCACATTAAGTGTGCTAGAGTTAGGTAAGATTTTAAAGATTCATGAGTACAGTTTGATAGTAAAAAATAAAATTTAATTCATATATTCACTCACTTCATTTACAAAAGTCTTATGCGTTTCTGTTTTGTTATTTGTCGAAATCTTTGTCCAAATGAAAATAATGTCATTGTTGATCAGTCAAGGGCAAGGCCTTCTCCTTTATCTCCATTGGGCTCCAGCAAAGTACTCTGGCATACACACCTCAGTAAATGTTGACCAAGTGACTGCTTTCTAAATATTAGTGTATGTTGTTTTTCTTAATTCTCCTTTATAAAAGAATCTTAATAGATGAAGACCCACCCGATAGGCTCATTCAAACACAATCACCACTGTTTAGGATGGGGGCAGGTCATGCCAGCCATACCCTGTAACAGAGAGTTACAGGGAGGGGGGGGGGCTGGCAGCCAGGTCTCTGATATATTAAATAGACACACAGTATGTGTCCTGGTTTGAGACCTAACATGATTATCTGTAAGGCCACTTTGGAGGTTTTGGTGGTAGTACTATTTTAGTGTATCTTCTGGAGTGGGGAGGGAAGAAATTCTACCCATACCAGCCATTTATACAAATTAACTCACCATCTGCTTCTCTCTCTGCTTCCATACCGCCCACACACTTTCCCCCCACACTGTCCCTTGCCAGAACTTGTGGTCAGAAAAATGTCTGCTCAGCTCCTTCCTTCTGAGACATCAGTGACAGAGGTTGTCTCTATTTATAGACTTTCAAAAAAAAAAAAATGAAGTAATGTCAAAAAAGTAAAAAAAATATATATAATTTGTTGTCCCTTATAAAAATAACAAATTTTAAAAAGTCATGAGTTACACCCATTATCATAACAAAAAGAAAATGTAGAAACTGTATTGCGGGGATGCAACTTAGTTAGCGGCAGGCCCAGCAAGCTCAAAGTCCGAGTTCAGTCCCCAGAACTGCTTAAAGCTGTGTGGTGACAACCTGACTCCAGCACTTTTAAGGTAGGCAGAAAGATTAGAAGTTCAAGGTTGCCCTTGGCTACAAAGTGAGTTTGAGACCATCATGGACTCAAGAGATGGATGTGGGGAAAATAGAAATTTCCACTCAGTAGCAGAGGTGATTATCAGGCCTTAACAGGGAATGCGGGCTTTCTCTTTGTGACCTAAATGCCCTCAGAAGGTAGAAATTTGACATCAGTTACATCATGATATTCTTTCTCCTCCTTTCCTGCCTTCTCCTTTCACTCCTGAGCACTGAGCCCTGTTGCTGGGAAAGTCATCTGCTCTCTCCATTCCTTCCTCTTCTCCCCCACACTGGGAGCCTGTGGGAACCCTGGCCTCAGCACTGATGCTGGTAACTTGGATGCAAACGTCCCCACTTGGTCCACTTTGCAAACCATCTTCTCCGAAGTCACCAAGGCTCTCCTGAATTTAAACCACTTTAGTCTTATAGAGCTCAAATGTCTGGTCCTGACATACTGTAATCATACTACACCTGGGGGAGGGGCCTTGAAGGCATTGCGTGTGACATCACCAAAACTCTGCCAGCTAGCCACTGTCCCTGCCCAAAGGAAGCTGAGGCAGGAGGACTGAGAATTCTGGGCCAACTTGGGCTACATAATAAAACCTGTTTCACCAGAATGTAAGGGAGGGCAGAGGAGGGAGGGAGAAAGGGAGGGGGTGGGCAAAGGCTTCTCTTAAATGCTTTTCTCTTCCTGATTTCAAAGTCTATTTTGACATGCAAAGAAAGAAAATTCCAGAACCAAACTAGAGAGAGGTTCCTCAAGTAAGACTGCTTGCTGTTCAAGCATGGGGACCTGAGTGACAATTCCTAACAGTGACTTTGAAAAAGCAGATTTACTATGCAGGGTCCAGCTTCAGTGAGAGATCTTGTGTCAAAGAAATAAGAAGAGCAGGAAGCTGGACCTTTCCCCCATCCTCTTCAAGGACCTGCACACACACACACACACACACACACACACACACACACACACACAGAGAGAGAGAGAGAAAGAGAGAGAGAGAGAGAGAGAGAGAGAGAGAGAGAGAGAGAGAGAGAGAGAGAATTGACTTCTTTCTCTTTTCATTCTTAAAACAATGAAAAGCAATGAATCAGCTGAGTGAAGAGTTGAGGAGAGGGTGGGCCTAACCAGACAGAGCAGACTAGATGGCCAGACAGTTGGGGCTACTGGACTGCCCTGTCACATGCATTCACTACTCTTCCACTACACAAATCCTCAGGTTGTTGCCAAACTCAAATATATTTAAAGAAAAATCTCAAGGGAGTTCCTTGACAGCCTGCTTTATTTGGAGAGCCTTATTTCTCACATAGCCCAGGCTAGCCTAGAACTCACTATGTACGTGGAGATGGCCTTGAACTTCTGAATATCCAGCCTCCACTTGCTAAGTGCTGGGATGATAGATGTCTGATACCGCCAGGTCTGAGAATCCTACTCATAACTCATGGACACATGCTGCTGCTGTCCACTCGTGAACGTTCATGGATTTCTGCAGAGTCATGTTGCTGTCCACTTGTGAACATTCATGGATACCTGTAGGGTCATGCTGTTGTCCATTTGTTAACAAGTCCAAGCAGAGGTAAGAGCTTTTACTGTTTGAAACCAGAAATAAATGTTTTAGGAAGACAATACAGAAATTAATTTTTCTCTTGCAATGTGAATGGCATCCTGGACCTGTTGAAAGAACTAAGATCCATTGACAAGATCATGGTCTGCAACCAGGCTGGTCTGAAAGTTGCCATCCCTCCGTCTCAGTGTTTGGCTTCTTTGTGTGTAATACCATGCATGACTAAAGCAGTTATTTTTTTTCTTTTAATGAAAATAATTTATTTCATTTCAAGTTTGTGTGATTTAGGTATTTTAAGATATATTTTAAATTATCTTCTAGTTTGTTTTTTATTGATAATAAAATATTAAGACCAAAAGCAATTTGTTTGGAAAAGATTAATTTGGCTTATATACCCTGATCTCAGTGCATTATAAAGTCAGGGAAGGAACCTAGACGCAGGAATTGAAGCAGAGACAATGGAGGATACTGCTTACCGGTTACCCTTGGCTTTCTTTATCTGCTTGTGTTTTTCTATGTCTCAGGGCTTGCTGCCCAAAGATGGTATAACCCACAGTAGGCTGGGCCCTTCCACATCAATCAAGAAAATGTCCCATAGGCCACGACAGTGGGGCGGCAATGAGAAAATCAACTGGGATTCTTTCTTTTTAGATGACTCTAGATCCCATCAAGTTGACACATACACTAACCAGCACAGTGTGTCCGTGTGGGTGTGTGCATGTAAGTGCAGGTCAGAGCCCTCAGATCCCCAGAACTAGTGTTACAGGCAGCTATGAACGTCCTGACATGGGTGCTAAGTTCTGAACTCTGTTACTCTGTAAGACCAGCAAGTGCTCTTAACTACTGAGTTATTTTTTTAGTCCTAGGGGTTTTGTCACTGCCCTTAATGTGAGTGACATGTACCTGTGCATGTGCATGTATCCCCACCACATGTATTTGTTTATGTGTTTGTGCACATGCATGCATGTACACCACATGTATTTGTTATGTCTATATAGGGTAGAGGACAACCTCTGTTTTCCCAGGTATTATTAACCTTATTTTTGGGGAGAGAGCCTCTCCTTAGCCTGAGACTCACCTATAGTCTAGTCTGGCTATCCAGGGAACCCTAGCCTCCTCCACTCTATGCCTCCCCAGCACTGAGATTACAAGTATGTGCTGCCATGACCAGGTTTTTAAAATGTGTTCTGGGAATAAAACATGGGTCCTTGTGTGTAGTTGAATGCTTCTCTCCCACCTACCCGTTTCCAAATAATTGACTTAGAGGCTTAATATTACTTATAAATGTTTAGGCATTAGCTAGGCTTGTTAGTGGCTAACTCTTGCACTTTAAGTTAACCCATATTTCTAGTGATGTTTAGCCACGTGGCTTGGTATCTTTTCTCAGTAAGGAAGGCATTCTCATCTTGCTTCCTCTGTGTCTGACTGGCAACTTCTGACTCCTGACTGTGCCCTTCTTCTTCCTAAAATTCTTTTTGTCTGATGGCCCTGTCTATACTTTCTGCCTGGCTACTGGCCAATCAGCTTTTTATTAAACCAATGTGAGTGATAAATCTTTACAGTATGTCAGAGCATTATCCTATAAGCATTTCCCCCTTTTTGTCTAGTTGAAAAGAAAGGTTTTAACTTTAATATAGTAAAATTATATATAATAAAACAGTTATTAAGTAAGAATTACAGTAACTATGTCTATTTGCATTTGGCAAAATTAAAGAAAATATTTAATCATCTATCTTATCTTTGTGAGTCTGAAGTTTCATATCTAATTTGTCTTTTATTATAACTAAGTAAAACTATAATTGTAAGTATCTGGTCTTCAGTTACATCAAAACTCCCAGAAGAATATAATATTACTGATGAAACAGGAAGTGCATTGCAAGCAACTTCCAAAACTCTAAAAATGACAAAGACATTTGGCTGCCTGGACAGGCACCCAAAGTTTCTCTGCAGGCTAAAGGGACATCCCTCTTTAGCTTACAGGCCCAGAATACTCATTCTTGTACAGAAAACAATTTATGGACTGATCAGTTCTCTAGCTACTCATTTAGTTATTAATAATGGCAGTGCTTGGACTGGGAAGTTGGAAGACCCTGATTTAATCTCCAGTACTCACATGGCAGCTCACAAGTGTAACTCTAGTTCCAGGAGATCTGATATCCTCAAACAGACATACATGCAGCCAAAACACCAATGCACATAAAATAAAAATAAATAAACAACTTGTAATGGCAGTGCTTAACAACTGATTCTCAAAATTTTTGATAATTTAAGAATTGCTTCTTAAAAACTGATATGAGCACAGCAATGATCAAGTGGACAGGACTAATACCAGCATCAGCACAACCACTAAAGGTGGAAAGATCCAGAACATTCTTTTTAATCCTAAATGTCTTCACATACAACTAAGCACAATCACTGTATCTGCTACAGGTATCACAGAGATTAGAAGTAATAGAGGCAGAGAAATCATAGCCCAGGGCACACCACCTGATGCTTACCACCCAGGAGAGAACTGGCATTATCAAAATGATGACAACAGCAAGTGCATAGTTGTATGGTGATTATTAGTAGTGCAATTTACAGGAACTAAAAGAACTCAGTGGGTTCATGAGTATGCAATCAGCTGTTATAATGATGGCTATCACAACTGTTGTAAAAATTATAGGTTACAGGCTGGTGAGAGCACAGTGGGCAAAGGCATTTGACTCACAAGCCTGATGACCTGCACTAGGGCCCACAAGGTGGGAAGAGAGAGAGACTCAGCTCTTGAAAATTGTCCTCTGAATGCTACATACACACATTGGCACACTTATGCACCACACACACACACACACACACACACACACACACATATTTTTAAATCACAAATTATGCCAGGCATAATGTCCATCACTGACAGTGACCCACTTTATAGATCTTTGGGTCAACTGTGTGCTCAGCCTGCCCGCTATCTTTATTGGGACTTAGACACACAGTTCAGTATATGAAGTAATTCTTTTAGGCACAGACATGATGTTGTCCATTATTTATCTTCCACCAACAGGTAGGTTCTGGAGCATAGTTATAATCCAGGCTATGGAGAGACTGAGGCAGGAGGATTACCTGAGCCAGGAGTGTCAGGCCAGCCTAAAAAACATAGCAAAACTTTGCCTAGAAAAAAAAAAGATGTTTTTAAAAAATTGCATGGCAGGGCCTGAGGATTTAGCATAGTTGATAGTGTGCTTGCCTAACATGCATGAAGTGTTAGCCTCCATCTTCACACTGCATAAACCAGGTATGGGTAGTACATGATAATAATTCTAAACTAGGCAGATAGAGACAAAAGCATCAGAAATGTGAGGCCCTCTCCAATGCATAGCGAGTTTGAGGCCAGCCTGAGATGATAACATGAAATCCTTGACTTAAAAGACAAAGCCAGTTTTAAAGTGGCATAATAGATCAGAGTATAGTAAAAACAAACAACAAACTTGTACTACTACCTTGTTGTAGAATATTATTTTAAGGTGTGTTACTTTTGTTTGTGTTGCATTTGTTTAACTCAGTGATGCTGTATTACTATGCCTGTTTAAAACAGCTGATGATCTAATAAAGAACTGGCTGGCTAATAGCAAGCCAGAAGAAAGGATAGGTGGGGCTGACAGGCAGAGAGAATATATAAAAGGAGAAATCTGGAAGGAAAAAGGAGCCAGAGAAGAAGGAGGACCCAGGGCTCAGCCACACAGCCATATAGCAAGCCACAGAGTAAGAAACAAAGAAAGATATACATGAAAAAAAAAAAAGGCTCAGAGGCAAAAGGTAGACAGAATAATTTGTGTTAAGGAAAGCTGGCTAGAAACAAGCCAAGCTAAGGCCAGGTATTTATAATTAAGACTAAGCCTCTTCTGTGTGATTTATTTGGGAGCTGAGTGGCAGCCCCAGCCCCAAAAGAACAGAAACAATCAACAACAGTACCTTCCATCTAAATTGTGCTGGGAAGGAAGGGATGGAGGACAGTCTAATTAGAGGCATTTTAAGTCATCTAGTGGAAAAACAGCAAATGGTTCTATATTTGAAATGATAATGGAAATGTCTCAGGAGGTGGAGTTGCAACAGAGAATAGAAAAGAGTAAAAGAAGCAAACATAATGTGGACAGACATGCAGGGAAGGTTTTCCAGCAGGTGCTTTTTAAGGATCAAACAGTTCTAATTGAAAGGAATAGTAAAATATACTTCTAAGTGGCTCGATGACTGATATCACGTGGGAAAGAAAAAGGGTGAGAGAACACAGAAGGAGATTTTCCAGGGCACAAAGAACTGAGGTGGAATCAGCTTGAATACCTACAAAAGATAAAATAAAAAATGGATTTTTCTTTTTAGGTAAAAATATTTCACTGGCATGAAATCCCCAGGCATACTGAACGTTTGATTTGGATTATATGGCTTTAGCGAGCTTGCTATACATTTCCCTAAAACTACCGAGACAGCACTGGGCAATCTCATTTGTCTTGGAGAATTCTTCTTCCAGAGGCTAATTTTGTCCTCCCTGTTTCCTGTCAGACAGAAAGTAAACTCTAGGAGTTGCTTCTTCAATAAGGAGTGACTCTTAAAACCACTTAGGCTTGAAAAGGAGGCAGGACATCAGTGTTTCAGGTGTTTCTTTCTTCCTCTGAGCAGTGTGCCCTTCCTATAGTACTTTCAGAGGCACGGCCTCACCTGAATTCCAGGGACTGCCAGCATAGAAGGAGCCATCTATAGCATAAATTTAACTGGTTTTTTTCTGCATCAAAATCAGTAACGCATTTGACATAATCAGCCTCTTCCTCCTTCCTCATCTTCCCCCTCCGTCTTTTCTTTCTCCTCTTGTTCCCATCCTCCTTTCTCTTCTTCTGTTTTCAGTGACAGGATCTCAGGTATCTGGGGCTCCTCTGGCATGTGCTACGTAGTGGATGATAACCTTGAACTCCTTGCCCCCACCTCCAGAGTGCTGGGATTACAGGTTTGCATCACTGTGCCAAGTTCATTAGCTTCTTGTATCTTCAAATTCTTCAAAGGATAACATCCTAAGACCTAGGGAAAAAACCCCTAAGTTTGGATACTTATCTGGTCCTCTATGTCATAGAAATATATACAGGCCATGCACTATTAATAGGGGATCCATTATGGCCTAAAGAGGCTATTAAAGGGCGCCAAAGGCTGTGAACAACTTTTAAACTTAATTAATGAATTATTTGTATGAGTGTGTATGTGTGTGCTTGTACTTTAATTAATGTAGGGGAGACAAAGGACGATCTGTAGGAATCAGTTAGTTCTTGCCTTCTACCATGTGTCTGGAGAGCTCAAATCAGGTTATGGTCTTATTGGCAGGTGACTTTTCCTGCTGGGGTATCTCATAGGCCTTATAGTATTTATTATTGTTTTTATTGTTATTAGAGAAAACACGTGTCATGGCATGTTATGTGGAAGTCAGATGGCAACACTGTAGGGTTAGTTCTCTCCTACCATCTATATGTATGTTCTGAGGATCAAACTCAAGGCATATGAATTTCAAAGCAACTGCCTATATACCAGGAGCCACTTCAGCGGCCCAGAGGTGGCTTTAAATCAAGGCAGACAACATTTGAGTTTGAACCTTATAGGTGCCGTGTAACATCTGTGATGTCCTGTTTAATGATAAATTCCCCTTAATCTCTCTCAGTTGTGAACATTTTAAGGACCTTTGAGTCCCTGCTGTGCAGTAGGCATTGAAAGCGTGTTCACACCTCATAGGAGTCACTGCAACAAAGGTGTCCTGATCTAGTTCTTACCTTCCAGATCAGCAGTTTGCCACCTGTGAGTCTCAACCATCGTCTGAAATCACGTATTTCTAGTGGTCTCAGGAAGCAACATCCAGCACTCAGTAGCAAAACTACAATTACGAAATATGTAGTTACAAAACTAATCTTATGGTTGGGGGGTCACCACAACGTGAGGAACTGTCTTAAAGGGGTGTAGTGTTAAGAAGATTGAGGACCACACTGAAGTAGAAGTGAATTGACCCAGGCAGACAATATGCCTCAGCAGGTAAAGGTGGTTACTGCTGAACCTTCTGACTGAGTTCAGTTCCCAGAACCCATGGGGTGGAAAGAGAAAAATAACTCTCTCTCTCTCTCTCTCTCTCTCTCTCTCTCTCTCTCTCTCTCTCTCTCTCTCTCACACACACACACACACACACACACACACACACACACACACGCCCAGGGAAAGCTTTTTAAAGTAGTGACAGGTGGGGCACTGCAGGTAAAATGCTCTTCAGTCTCCAGCATGGCATGAACAGTGTGCAGTTATCTCCCATCATCCCAAACACTGAGAAGGTAAGGTAAAAAGATCTGAAAGCCAAGGACATGTTAGCTCAAGGCCAGGATGGGATACATGAGACCCTGTCAGGGAGAAAGCAATGTAACTGCAAACAGCCCACAAAAGAAAGACTTCTCCATAAGCCCTGCCACAGAGAATCATCACGCCCCCCCAGTAGTGCCAGCAAATGCCATTGCTCCAGACACCTGCTGAAACAGGGAACCTGTCAGCAATCCAGCTGATAACACAGTTCCCATTTGGGCAGGTCTCAAGGCACCTGCATGCTGTAACCTCAAGAAGATCCAATTATATACAGAAGAGCACCCAATTAGCCACAGCATCATGCAACCACAAATCTAGACATCTCCAGCAGATTGTCACACTCACATTCATCTTTCTAATATGAGACAGAGATGGGAGTCAAGCTAGCGGTAGTGTCCACCCAACTAAGATTTGTTGACTGAACCAACAACTATTTCCTATGCTGTGCTAGTAACTCCTGCCGCTGAGGGGAAATTAAGAATCTGAAATTTACCTATTTATCATTCCATTCCCATGGTTGGTTAGTCAGATGGTAGTAATGGAATCTTACATCATGTTGCCTTTTTTAAAAAGCACTTTGTGCACTGTAATGCATCATACGAACATCATCATCACAGCTGGGTTAGAAATGCAGCCTGTGACAAGGTGTAAGTCTTCCCTTGCAGCTCACACCCATTCTGTCCTCCCTAACCTTGGTAACTTTCAATCCCAACTTATCTTCTTGTTTCCTGGTGTCATTGAGAAGCTACTTGGGTCGTAAGCAAGGTCTCTGAAACTCAGAAATAACAAAAGTGCAAGTTCTTCCTCATACATGGGTTCTAGCCTAGGCTGTATACATATAGGAAGGAGACCAAGAGAGAGTAATATTAGATGGTAAGGATAAAGCTATTATTTTTCCAATCTCAACGCCATCATAGCTGCCACCCCATATGGTTGAGTAACGACAATGTAACTGCTCAGGAAAGTGAAAAACACTTAGCAAATTTCCACAGTTTCAGTATAAACATTCTGACCATATAGAAGTTCAGTAAGGGACTGCTGACATGGCTCAGTGGGGCAAAGCTCTTGTTGCTTCTGCATGAGACACAGGCTCAGTTCTCAGCACCCGGGAAGGAACTGACAAGCGTCTTAGCTGTACTTTAAAGGAATCTAATGGCATCTTTTGACCCTAGGAGGGCACGACATGGTATCCATACATACATGCGGGCAAAACACTCAAACATATAAAATAAAATGAATCTAAAAAGTGAAGAAATTGCTGAGATGGATAACATTTAAGATTGGGCAAGTATTTGGGTGGCCCCATAAACTAAAGCTATGTGATGTTTTTATTTGTGAGTTAATTAAGATTAAGTCATTTTGTTTTAAAGACGTATTTTAAATAACACGTAAAATTAAAATGTATGAACTGGGCAGTGGTGGCACAGGCCTTTAGTCCCAATACTCAGGAGGCAGAGGCAGGTAGATCTCTGTGAGTTGGAGGCCATCTTGGTCTATAGAGACAGTTCCTGACTGTCAGGACTCTGGTTCACAGAGAATCCTGTCTCAAAAAACCCCCCAAAAAGCCAAAGACAAAACCTAAATAAAATAAAATAAAATATAAAATTAAAATATATAAAAGAGAAGTTTCCTGTGTCACTGCAAAGGAAGACAAGACTGACTTTTTCAAGAAAATCCTTTCCTTCATTTAAGAAGAAACATAAGCTGGGTGTGGTGGCACTTACATATAACCCCAGGCTGAGGCAGGAGGATTGCAGGTTGAAAGTCAGTCTGGGCTACAGCATGAGACTATAATAAATAGTTCACAGTATAGTCTACTTTTTGTTAGTACCTCATGATGCTGAAAATACCCACTACACTTATAGCAGCCATGTTAGTTGGTTAGTTTAAGTGGCTGTGACAGACCCAGGAAACATTTTAAAAGCAGAAATATAGTTGGCTGACAGCTTTAGAAGCTGCTCATCTCATGGTGCTTGGAGAGAGAGAGAGAGAGAGAGAGAGAGAGAGAGAGAGAGAGAGAATAAAATTGAGTCAATGGAAGGGCTAGATTTAAATGTGGTATGCCATGGTGTGTACTATACCATGAACAGAATGAGGTAAATATTGTATTGTAACATATATTTGCTTGTGTGGAGTATGAAATTGCAAAAAAAAAAAAAAAAAAGACTATTAAAAATCCAAGAATTAGTTTCCAGCTTGTCATAGTTAAATTTTCGTCAACTTGACACCAACTTAGATACCTGGGAAGAGGGAATCTCACTTGAGGAATCACCTGCACCAGATTGGACTTCAGGGATGTCAGTATAGGGAAAAGTGGCTAGCCAAAGAAACTCACTCTGGCTCTGGATCAGAGCCTGTGTGAAAAACCCACCCTAGCCCTGAACCCAAAATTAGTAAAAGAAACATACCTTGGATCCAAGACCTGAGCCAGTGATACACATTTATCCCTGAACCCAGAACCAAAAAGAAATGTGCCATGGTTCTGAAACCAGCACCAAAGAAACACAGTTTGGCCCTAGAATCAGAGACAGTGAAGAAATGTGCCCTGGCCCTGATATTAGAGCCCCAAATCCTCAAAGAGCCAGTGAAAGAAACATACCTTGGCCCTAAAACTAAATACCAAAACAGGGTAAAAAGAAAGGAAAAAGACCTGAGCAATCCCCACACTGTAAGTCTCCCCAGAAAGCTCTACTCCCCAAGAAGTCTGACCCACAGCCCTTTCCTGCAGTCCTCTCCCACCCGGGGTTAAGGAAGCCACTCTCTTCTAGACCCCTCCCTCCTAAGAAATCTCTTGAATGTGAATGAGGTTTGTGTGAAGCTCTTCTTTCCCCAGAGTGGCAGCCTTGGAGCCAGGATGGAGATCAACTAAGGAAGTGAAACTGTAACACTCTTGCCACCCAGTGACCTTCCCTGGTTGGGCGGAGTTGTTACATTCCCTGAACAGGGAGCAATCAACAGAGAAGGGAAGCCTTTTGCCAGCCACTGTAGTAACTTTGCCTGAGAGGCCTTCCCTTGCCTGAGCAGAGCTGTTAACACTTAAGAAGTCTTTCCCAGAAGCAGGGCTATAAGCTGCTACCTAGACTTACTGTGGCCTGTGGTGTTCATTGGCTTCCAAATGCCTGAACACTTTCCATTCAAGCTGCAGTGCTCAGTATGCCTGGACTCCTGACTGCCAGGATCTCTTTCCATCTGGGCTGCACTAGGCTGCACAAATACCTATAGTCAGTGGGTCCTCTTTTTGATTAGTGTGAAAGGGTCCAGTTCACTGTGGGCAGTGCCATCCCTGGGCCAGCATTCCTGGGTCCTATAAGAAAGCAGAGAACAAAAGCCATGGGGAGCAAGCCAGTACACAGCATTCTTCCATGGCTTTTGATTCAGCTCCTGCCCTAAGCACTTACCTTTTTCCTAGAAATGAAACTCTCTAGGGGAATAAAGGGGAGTCTGGGAAGGAGGAAGTGTGAAAAGGGGGGAGGGGGAAGTATGGGAGGGATATGCATAAAGTGTTTGCACATGTGAAACCTTATGAAAGGTTCCTGTGCAAAATACAATGGAATTTTACAAAACAAAATAAATAAGAATTCAAACAGCAACATAAATGAAATGTCAGGAATACTGTGCTGAGTGAAAGAAGCCAGAAACAAAAGACTCTACAACAAAACATCTAGAGTCTGCTTAGAAATAAAAACAGATCTTTGCCTCTTGCCTCTCTTTCAGCAAGTCCTTTTGTGCTTTCGTTTGGGATGCTCATTCCTGCTTCCCGAGTGGGCACACATGTTTAAAATAAAAGTTTGACAGAGTGGGAGGACTTCCTGAGGCCCCACCTTTCCTTGGGCAGCCATAGGTATTTAACAGTGGCTGGAGATGAGAGAAGCAGTGTCTTCAGTGTTATAGCCACTGGTAAGCTGCACATGCTTCTGTAAAGAAGCCTTCACTCATGCTCTTATAAGCAACTCTAATTAAACTCATAGGATCATCACAAACAAAGCAGAGAGTGAGTGGCTGGGAAGAGAAAGGAGATCCATAGGAGGGGCCAAAAGAGAAGAATGAGGGAATATATATGGTCAACATGTTCTGTATGTGTATGACAATGTCCTATAAACTATGCACAGTTGATATAGGATAATAAAATATAGCAGTGTGCTTCTCTTTATAAAATGCTATTTTTTAGGGATGCTGAGTGTGCCACAGCACACATGTGAAGGTAGGAGCACTTGTGGGTGTCATTCTCTCCTTCTATCATGTGGATTCCAGGGCTCAAAGACAGAGTTGACAGCATCGTCTTTGCTCTGAGCATCTTGCCAGCCTGAGCAGTGCTTCTGTTAAAATGTTCTGGCTAAATATTCCTCCTAACAGACAGTGGGGGCTTTCTGCTGGTCTTGACACTCCTTCCTCTTGCTTCACCGCCTGAGTATAATCATTAAGGCAAACTGTGGGGTTCATTCATCCATTCATTCATCCAACCCTTGCATCCGTTCTCTGGTTCTCCTCTCTCACCTGTGAGGGTACTAAGGAGACAGCATCCTCTTCCCTTTCAGACCTTGGTTTCCTGCATGCATATAATATATATGCATATAACATACATATATATATTATTTGCATATATAATGTGTTTGGAGGCCATGGTTTATGTCAAAAGTACAGAATCTTTGGTTTGGTTTTGCCCTTTTGGTATTTTGGTTGTTTTTGTTTTGTTTTTTTATTGTTTTGTTTTTTAATTTTTTAAATGAAAACCAGTTGCAGGCTATTACAATATCCCATTTTTTAAAATAAATTTGACTTTTTTTTTCATAGATCTTTTTTGTTTTTTAATGACACATTTTACTCTGTTTTGTGATTTTAGATATGTTCACTTATTTCCCTTTTTAAAAGACATACCCACCACTGTTTCCCCTCCCTCACCTCTTCCCAATCATCACCCACGTCTCCCTTACCTCATCCCCCCATCCATTCCTCAGAGGGGTCAAGGACTCCCAAGGTGCGTTGATGCAGTCTGGCATATCAATTTGAGGCAGGACCAAGCCCCTCCCCCCAGTATCAAGACTGAGCAAGTTCCTCAGGGAATGGGCTCTGAGAAGCCAGTTCATGCACTAGGAATAAATTCTAGTCACACTGCCAGACGCCCCACAAACTTCCCACACCATTCGACTGTCATCCATATTCAGAAGTCCCATGCAGGTTCCCCAGCTGTCAAGTCCGAGTCAGTGAGCTCCCAATAGGTCCAGTCAGCTGTTTCTGTGGGTCTCCTCATCATGATCTTGACCACTTTGCTCATATAATCTCTCCTCCATCTCTTCTGCTGGACTGAGAGTTCTACCTAGTTCTTAGCTGTGGATCTCTGCATCTGCTTCCATCAGTTGCTGGATAAAGGTCCTATAATGACAATTAGGGTAGTCATTCCTTTGATTATAGGGGAAGACCAGGCTAGGCACCCTCTCCACTATTGTTTGGAATCTTAGCTGGGTTCATCTTTGTGAGTTCTTGAGTATTTCCCTAGCACCAGGTTTCTCTCTAACTTCACCATGGCTCTCTCTATCAAGATAGCTATTTCATTGTTCTCTCTGTGTGCTTTTTTGTTTTAATATGTGTGTGTGTGTGTGTGTGTGTGTGTGTGTGTGTGTGTGGGGGGGAGAGAGAGAGAGAGAGAGAGAGAGAGAGAGAGAGAGAGAGAGAATATGAGAATATTAGGGATGCATGTGCCCCAGTGAACATGTGAGGTCAGAGAACAGCCTCACCTTGGGTGTTGATCCTCACCATTCACTTTGTTTGAGACAAGGTCTCTTTGTTGAATGACAATTTGTGCCACAAGCTAATGGGCCCTCATCCTTCTATGTCTTCTGCAGTTTCTGCTTCCCATCTCTTGGTAGGAAGGGTAGGATTACAGACACATGCTACTGGGTCTGACTTTACCTGTGTTATGGGGATCTGAACTCATGCCCTTCATGCTGGTTCAGAAAGCTCTTTACCAATCAAGTCTGAAGTGAGGTCTCAGTCTATAACCTATGGTGGCCTCACAATATGTTGTCTAAGCTGGCTTTAAACTCAAAACAATCCTCCTGCCTCAGCCTCCTGAGCATGAGGATTAAAGGTGGGAGTCACCATCCTGTCTCAAAAGTATAGGATCTTGAAAAAGGAAGATCAATACTGAGTTAATATAGTAGGATTTCAAGGTGGGTAAATGTGATGGAAGTTAAATAGAATAGAGAATCTGGTGATCATCAATGGAGCAGCAATTCTTTTATTTTTAAGAAGAAATAGATATGTCATATTTGAAGTTAGATGTGTGTTCCTACCCCACTTTCTGTTCTTGCCCAAAGGCATGGACTGTTCATATCTTCTGTCATTTCCTTTAATGCAGGGTCTTCTATGACCCAAGCTGGTCTTAAACTTGATGTATCCAAGGATGATCTTGAACTACCTGCCTCTACCTCTGCCTTTTGGAATCATAGGTGTGCATTACTGTGCTCAGTTTATGCAGACTGGGAATAGAATTCAAGGCCTCATGTATGCTAGGCAAGCACTCTATTAAGCTACAACCCTGTACTCCCATCTCTCTCTCTCTCTCTCTCTCTCTCTCTCTCTCTCTCTCTCTCACACACACACACACACACACACACACACACACGATACACATGATCATTATTAAAACTTGTTCCATTGTGCTGTTTTATTTGTTTGTATGTTTGTGACTGTACCTTACTATGTAGCCCATGATAGCCTCAAACTCACTATCTTCCGGTCTCGGTCTTCACAGTGCTGGGGTTACAGATGTGTGCCCTCACAGCCAGCCTGGTGTGCTAGTGGTTTTGTTGAGATTGTTTCTCTCTTTTCTCTTTCTCTCCCCCTACTCCCCTCCTTGAACTAATGATATCTTAGAAAAACAGCAATAAAACCATTTTAGAAGTGAAAGAAGAATGTGGGGCTGAGAGATACAAATTGTATATAACAGAACAGGAAGCAAAGGTTATTATTACAGAAGTTACAAAAACTGAAGTGGCTTTCCTAAACCGTCAGCAGAGGAACTAAAAGCCCTGAGCCATCCGTGGTGAGAGGGAGGTGGGTGTAAGTGGGCTGAGCTCTCATCTAACAGATCAGAAAGGAATTCCTGACCAGCCAGATAGCATCTCATCTCGATAGATAAAGAAGTGGCAATAATGTAGATGTATTGCTTAGCGATAGGGAAGCACCACCCAGAAGAATTAAACTCTGTAGATGCTAAAAATGTGACTTGCTCCAACGTTTAAGTAAAAGGAACTGATCTGTTGCCTACCCCAAACCGCACTCTGCTCTTGGCTTGTCTATCTGGCAGTACAAATCTTATCTTTTTGTAAGATTTTTGAAAATAATCAATGAACAAATGCTAAGTAATTTTTTCAAATGCATAGATCATTTCAATTCAGAGAAGGCCCCAGTCTCTGACGTTATATTGCATAGTCATTTCATTTAACAGGTTCTTATTGAGCAGGGGGAGTATGTCAGGGGCTACTCTAGCTTCTGAGCATCTCTCAGAGAGGGAAACATTAAAGTCTATGTCCCGGCAGACCTGACACTGTTAAATATAACAGTATTCCTTTCTGTGCACGTGGTGCTTCCACCAAACTGGAATTTTCCAAGTAGGCGTGGCTGGCTGTGAGGAATCTTGGCGATCCTCCCGTCTCCACCTCTCCTGTGCTGAGGCTACAAGCACATACCACCACATCCAGGTTTTGGTTTTTTTTTCTGTGAGTTCTAGGAGATGGAAATAAAGGTTTTTGTGGGCCATCGAGAAGGCTCAAAAGCTGTTACCGAGCCCAGTGACCTGAGTTCAACTTCCCAGAACCACACATTGGGAGAAAACAGAGCCAGCAAATTGCCCTCTGACCTCCACACACACATGCATGCCCCTCCATGTGCCCCCTCCCATTTTAGGCTTCCAAGGCAAGCACTTGACTTGCTGAGCCATCACTTCTGTTAACCGTTATTACTCATTTTAAATATTCAACATATCTCTGCTTAAACCAAAAAGTAAATTTTAAGTATTACTCCAACCTAATTGAAATTTTTTTATATTCACAGCTTCTTTTCCTTGCACATTTTTTTTTAAAAAACTTTACAGTTTTGTTTCTCTTTTTTTATGCAAAGCCATTTTTTTTTCACTTCTTCCATGTTCATTCTCTAAAAACCCCTTTGTGAGAGAATTCCTCGCTAAGGATCTCAGGACTTTATGAACAAAACTAGTTCATGAAAATCAAGGTCACCATTAAACTAGGAATGAAATCACACATTTTCTTCAAACTTTTATTAAAATAAAACATCTATTACACACTTTGCTGTAAAATTAATCATTAATGTCTGCTCGGCATTTCTTTCTTTGGGGGAACTTTCTAGAACTTCTGCTTTTTGAGTTTCATTTAGAAGTGTGGTGATTTTTATTTTGACACATGATATCCCTGACAAGTGCTTTACCCCTGCTCATCATTATTGCTATATTAAGGGTAGTTGGCCTCTACTGTCTGCTCCCTATACAATTCCATGAGATTGAGCAATCCTGCTGAAACAGATACTAGAGTTATTAGGGTCAGAGCCTGACCCCTGGCAGTCCTAACAAGTCAGACTCAATTGTCCATCCTCAACAGACCAATTAAGCAGATAAGTGACAGTGAAAAGCAGAGAAAGGTAACTTACTCAATGTGATCACATTGGAACAATGAACAAAGGGGTCCAGTGATCCACCCACAAGTCCATCTTCAGGGTCTTGACCTGAGGTCTAGTTTTAATTGAGAGTAAAAGGCATGCATAGCTAAGCAGTCCTAGACAAGGTGTGGTCCTTCTAGTCACTGGCCCATCAACATCCTCAGCTACAGTTTGTCTTTGTCTGCAAGGCAGTCTAACAACTTGTCAGAACAGCGAGAAACCTCTTTCCAGGAGCCAGGTTCCTCCTCCAGCTGCTTCAGCTTTCCCCTTCTCCTAGCATGAGAACCCCCAAATTCCAATTTGGGGGAACATTATCTCAATAGCCTGATAGCCAAAGGGAGGGTACATATGTCTCTGTAGCATATTCTTACTTCTGACAGTTGGGGTTAGAAATAATGTTGGGTTCAGAAGCTACAAATGTCTAATTCAGCTCTCTTGCAGAATCTGTGACCTTGGACCAGCAAGGACAATATTCTAAACTTGGTTTCTCCATCTGTCGATTGATGAGAATAAATTAGAACCCATGACTTTGTCCCTTCCATACTACTATAACAGAACTTTACAGGCTAGGTGATTTATAAGGAACAGAAATTTATTTCTCACCATTCCGAGACTGGGAAGTTCATGATCAAGGCAGCCTTAGCTTTGGCATTCGGGAGAGAGCTGGATCTTTTTCAAGATGAAATCTAGATGCTGATTCCCTAGAGGGGAGGGATGTTGTTCCTTACAGGGAAGAGGAGCTGGAGTAGAAGAACCATCCCAGCAAGCCCCGTTATATCAATATTAATCCATTCATGAAATGAAGACCTCCTATTATGTCCTACCTTCCTGTGCTGTTTAGGGATTAAGTGGTCAACACATGAAATGGGAGAAGACAAGAAGATTCAGATTAAGGGCTGGGAATGCAGCTCAGTTTGCAGAGAACTTGCCTAGCTTGTGCAAGGACATGGGGTTAAGCCCCAGTGCCAAATAAACCAGGAGTGGGGCTCATACCTGTAATGCCATCATCCTAGGGATGAAGGCAGGAGAACCAGAAGGTTATCCTCAGGCTACATAGTGAGTTCAAGACCAACCTAGTTTAGAGATGTGAGAGCCAAAGGAAAAAAGAAAGCTAAAGGGGGGGGAGGGATGAAGGGAGGGAGGAAGGAAGGAGATTCCAACTACGGCAACTCACTTCACAGGGATGTAAAAAAAAATTAAAATAACTAGAACATGTAACATAACATCAGTAGCTTAGTATTTGACAACAATATGTATCAAATAAGTCAATATTACTACTGATATATTTATTAATGTTATTTGAACTGGGTGTGGTAGCACACACCTGTGATCCCAGCAATAAAGAGTCAAAGGCAGGAGGACAGTCCAGGAATTCAGGGCCAGGCAGGAGTACAGAGCGAGAACTTACCTGAACAAAACAACAACAATAACAAAAGAAAACTTGATCACAAAGAAGAATGGTTTATTCGATTGATGGGATAGTGGTATTGTGAGGACATTTATGGAAATAAAGATTTTAGAACCCTCCTGAGAAATCTGGAAAAGTGAGTTTGCCGCCCCCCATGATTCCTTCTCTACAACTGTAAGATAAAACAAACTCTTCCATAAGTTGTTTCTTCCATAAGTTGCCTTGGTCAGGGTTCTATCAAGTATCAAAAATAACTGCCACACCATCTCATCTGCCATCTGGGTTGCGTAGAACACCATGTGCAGAGGGCTTGAGGCTCCCTTAGAGTTCTGTCCAGCACAGCAAGGGACTCTGTCCTAGTTTGTTTTCTGTGATAAAACAGTGACTAAAAGCAACTTGGGGGGAAAGGATTTATTACATTTTACAGGTTAGAGTCTATCATCGAGGGAAGCCAAGGCTGGAGGTCAAGAAAGGAAGCTGGAGGTAGGGACTGAAGCAGAAACCATGGAGGAATGCTGTTCCCTGGAGGAATGGATTGCTCCTTTTGGCTGTCTCAGCCTGCTTTCCTCCTCCTCCCCCTCCTCCTCCTCTTCCTCCCTACTCCTTCTCCTCTTCCTCCTCTCCCTCCTCCTCTTCCTCTTCTTCCTCCTCCCCCCTCCTCTTCCTCTACCTCCTCCTCCCCTGCTTCTTCTTTTTCTCAGCCTGCTTTCTTATAACATCTAGCACCATCTGCCTAAGGATGGCTCTGTCCACAGTGGGCTGGGTCCTCCCACATCAATCAACCATCAAAGATATGTCCCATATCTAATAAAGAACTGAGTGGCCAATAGCAAATTAGGAGAAGGAATAGGTGGGGCTGGCAGCCAGAGGGAATATGGGAGAAACTTGGGAGGAAAGAAGAAGTAGCCGGAGAAGGAGGAGGACTCTAGGAACAGCCACCCAGCTACACAATACATCATAGAGTAAGAAACAAAGAAAGGTACACAGAAATATAAAAGGAAAAGTCTAGAGACAAAAGATAGATAGGATAGTTTAAAGTTAAGAAAAGCTAGAAAGAAACAAACCAAGCTATGGCTGGGTGTTTATAATTAAGAAAAGCTTATAAATAAAATTAAGAATAAGTTCATAATTAAGAATGTTTATAAATAAGAATAATCTTCATGTGTGATTTATTTGAAACCTGGGTGGTAGACCGCCCCCCAAAACAACTACCAATACTGGATAGTTGCAGAAGGAAAATTCAGCTTCAAAGGGATGCCTGGATCTCAACCCCAGCACTGCTTCTTAACTGAAGGTGACCTTGGGTGAGCTGTGCAATTTTTCCGAGTCTCCCTTTCCTAATCAGTACATGGTAAAAATGATGCCAAGGCTGGAGGTGGTAATGCCCTCAAGGCAACAGGGATCACAATAGGAGTGACTCAGGAAATGTCAACTGAGCAAGTTAATACCTTCCATGGAAACCTCTGAGCCTAGCACTGGCTTAGTTAGAGAAATCAATCCTTATTATTTCCCACGCTTTCTTTTCTGATTTTATCATCTTGCTCAATGATGATGCTAGCATTTCAACTTTCAAAAGACATGAATTGGGGAGTATGAATAAACCTTGGTCAGGGAGGGGACCTGTGAGATGACTTGTCTGGTAAAAGTGACAGTTGCACTGGTCTGAGGACCCGAGCTTTATCGCCTGTGCAGTCCCAGCACTCCTGTGAGATGAGAGGCATTGGTGGAAGAGTTAGCCAGAAGCAGTTCAAGTATGTAGTGTAGCAGGAGAAACAAGAAAGACATCGACTCAAAGCAACATGGGGAGGGAATCAAATCCTGAAGACCTTCACACACACACATACACACACACATACTCACACACACACTCACACACACTCTCACACACATACACACATACACATACACACACATACACACACTCACACACACACACATACATACTCACACACACACTCTCACACACACTCACATACACACATACACACACTCTCTCACACACACATACACACATACACTCACACACATACACACACTCACACACATACACACACACACTCACACACACATACACACACTCACACACACTCACACATACATACTCACACACACTCTCACACACATTCACATACACACATACACACACTCACACACACTCACACATACATACTCACACACACACTCTCACACACATTCACATACACACATACACACACTCTCTCACACACACATACACACAAGATTTGGATAGAGAACAGTTGAGAAAACTTTATTTTGTCCTGTACATAGTATAGTCATTCCAAACAAATTATATTCATGTACTAATTGTTCCAACACAAAAAAACGTTTTTGCTGTCCACTGAAAACGTCACTATATATCCCATGAATTTCATTCTACCAGGGCAGAGGTTTGTTTTGACTTCATACATGTAATTGCACTCTGCCCATTGCATGTATTTCTAACAAATTTCAATTTTTCATCTAATTGACGTGCTTTTCTTTCCACAAAGCACAATGTTCTGAAGGGTGCACCCACTTCTCTCATAGAAACATCCTGTCTTTTTCAGCAGCTGCCTCACCCTCTGTCATCCAAACCTGTTATCATGTGCAGAACCACACTGATTAATTTATTTAAGCTGTTTATCTTATCTCACTGGGAATGGCTCTGGTTACCATAGCTTCTTTCTTCTAAGTCCTGCACACACAGAGTGCTCTTGTATGCAGCTGGGCAGTGACCTTTTAACTCTTTGCTGCCAGAAACTCCCCTTTTGACAGCTATCAGTTTTTTGCCTGGGTCTTGGGAGATGGCTCAGTCAGTAATGAACTTACTACACCACACCTGAGTTCAGATCCACAGCAAACAGGTTAAAAGGAGTTGTGCTTGGATGGGTTTGCAACTCCAGCTGAAGAAAGGTTGAGACTGAAGGATTCGTGGAGCTCACTGGTCAGCCAAACAAGCCAATTGGTGAGCTACAGATTCAGTGAGAGACTATTTCAAAAAGTAAGATAGAGAGTGAAGTGATAAAAACAAAACAAAACAAAAACTTATAGTCAGCCTCTGGCTTCCACATGCATAGAATATTTTCACTGCACACAAGACACATACACATACAGAGAAACAGACATACATATACAAAAGCACATACTATGCATGCACGCAGACACATGAACATCCCCCACATACATACATGCACACATACACACATGCACATAGTGCATATGCAAACTCAGGTTGCCTCCGCATTTTGTCTACAATAAAATAAGTTGTGGCTAAGAAGCACTTTCCCTTCCTGTAACAGATCTCCAATTCATGGTTCCTTTGTAAGGCTCCAACTCTGATCAAAGTCTGAGTAATCCTGTGCTGAACTATACCTGGGAGACTTTTGTTTCTGTATTAACTTAACTCAAGTATTTAATCTTGTGCTGAATTGCACCTGGGAGACTTTTGCTTCTTCTCTATTTATTTACTAAATTTATCCTATAAATTTACTAAATCACCAACTGAAACTACCTTTGAAAATGTTTTAGAATGTATTTTTATTTATGTGTATGTGTGCATGTGTGCTCTCTTGTCTGTGTATACCACATGTATGCAGAGCATATAAAGGTCAAAAGAGGGTGTTGGATCCCCTGAACTGAAGCCACAATAAAAGAGTTTGCACAGACATACCCTCCAAGGCTTTTTGTGTCAAAGACTTAAGTCAACAAGCCTGTTACACCGTGTTGCTGAGGTTGCTCTTTGGATTTCAAATGCTATCCTTGAAGGAAGCAAACATAGAGCACTAGCCGCACAGAAACAAAGAAAAGCTATACATAGTTGGGATAGCAACCCACAGAACTGGACCATGGAACACGTGCTCTCAGCCAGCACACATCTCAATTTCTGATCTAGCAACAAATCCTCAGGCCTCACTTACTGTCACTCAGCAGCATTTGGCAGAGAGGAGGTGTAAGACTTGCACAGGGATGTCGTAAGACATGGGTATCCAACCATCTGCTGTGCCTGGGTACAACTGCCTTGGCTCAGGTAGGCTCAGCAGAGAGCTGTAAGCCTCTAACTAAAATGCCCTTGGGGTGAGCCTGACCAGCATGAGGTTGAGCTGAATGGAGGACTCATGACTCACAGGTTGGTGTTAGAAACACCTGGGCCACAGACATACCTTCCCCAACCTGAGCCCCACACTTCTAAATCTCCAAATGCTCACTGGGGTCTGGCAAATCATAGGATCACATGGCCAGTTCCTGCAGAGCCTCAAAAAATAGGCAGAAATCTGGAGTTTTATGTGAAGTCTCTGGTTTTCTTTCCTCTTCTCTCCTGCCCTTCTCCATCGCCTATGATTTACTTCATCTTAAATTGTTTCTATGTGTCTAGGTATGTGCATATGAGTGTGGGTGTCCATTGAATCTAAAAGAGGGCATCAGATCTCCTGGAGCTGGAATTACAAGTAATTGTGAGCCATCCAAGTGTTGGGACCCAAGCTAGCGTCCTCTGTAAGAGCTTATGCCTGCCAAGTCATTGCTCCAGCCCTTACGTGAAGTCTCTGAACTTAAATGTTGTTTCAAGTCCAGGATAGTATAAGACAACCATATGCTTCCCGTCTATAAGACCTTTTCAGCTATCAGTTTATGATCAAACCCTACCAGTTCCAGTTACCTTGAACATGTGCCCTTGCTGATAACACTCTGAACATGTACCTTGGAAGGTAATTTATAAATTCTAAGCATATGCTCAAAACCTATGTATCACTCTTGAGGAACTGTGAATGAATGTCCCACATTTCCCTGGGATGAAATCATGGGTGTGCTGTGTGTAAAGGTTCACAGCCAGGAGACCTTGAGACAGGCAGGAAGGTCAAGCAGACTTCCTGCTTGCTCACCCCTGACACTCAAGCTCTCCATTCCCGTCACCAAAGCAGCTGCTATAAATAGTCCAGTCTTCCTTTTTCTGTGAAAAAATTATAGGCTAGCTATGTACTCCCTTGCCATTTTTTAAAATGAGTGCATATTTTTATTACTACATTTTTTTAAAAAGCAAGATTTTATAGATAAAGCTGGCCTCAATTCACTATGTAGCTGAGGATGACCTTGAACTTCTGATCCTCTTGCAGCCATTTCCCCAGTGCTGGGATTACAGGGTGAGCCATGCTGAATATAGAACCCTGGACTTTGTGCATGCTAACCTAGTACTCTGCCGATTTAGCCACATTCCCAGTCCATTTTTTTTATTTAACATTTAAAAATGTGTCTGTATTTCTGTGGGCGTGGGGGACGTGGGTGTATATAAGAGTATATGGTGCCCATGTGGCAGTCAGAAGGCAGCCTCATGTGTCAGTCCTCAAGTACCTTGTAAATTTTGTTTGAGACAGGAACTCTCATGGACCTGGAGTACTCTGGGTAGACCAGCTAGCCCTCTAGCTCCCAGGGATCTGCTGGTCTCTGCCAATCATCTTGCAGTACTGGGCTTACAGACATGTCACTGAGTCTGGCTTTGTCCACAGGCCCTAAGGATTGAACTCAGTTCTTCTTGCTTTCAAAACAAGCACTTCACCATCTGAGCTGATTCTAAAGCCATAATTTTTTTTAAAAAAAACTTAACTACCTTTTAGATAAAGACATTGAGAAGATCTCTTGTAGTGTTTGAATTTGATAATATTTAAGAGTGATTTCCTAGTAGGTGCAGAGGTGCTCAGCAGTTAAGATTACTGACTGCTCATCCAAAGGATGTAGGTTTGATTTTCTGCACCCACATAATCACTGTAACTGTAGTCTCAGGGGATCTGATGACCTCTGCTGGCCTCCATAGATATTACATAAATGTGGGAAAAATTAAGAGTGATTTCCTAGAACTAAGATAGAAGGCTTTGGTGTATGGGCCGGGCCTGTCGGCTGTTCGCTCAACAGTAGAAGAACCAGAGTGGGCTGGTGAATAGGAAAGTATCCAACATCAGAGACTCTACCACATTCAAGCTATGTTTCCCAGAGAGGAGACTTCAGTTCTAACCCGGCTGGTGAAGAAATCCTGAGCTCACAGATGGGAAAGGCAGAGGGCCCAAACCTCAGCCTGGACTCTCTCAGGTGTGAATCTGTGTAAATTAATTTTGTCTATTTTTACTACAGTTCTTTCAATTTCGATGTTTTTTCTAGTGTATCACTCTTTCTCCATTCTGAAAATAAATCACTACTATTTTGCCAAATTAAGAAAAAGACACTCTCCTGGGTGTTGTACGGATAAGAAAAGACACCCAGACATCCGACTCTCTCTATAGAAGATTCCTTAAAGACACAGGGCTAGAATCCTGAGGCAGCACAGGCTTGGAAGCATTAACATAGACTTGCCTCTGAGGGGACCTCCCCAGCCCACAGGTATCAATGCAGTCAATGATCTGTAAAGAGATTTGAATGAAAACCTGGTGCAGGTTGACTTCATCCGCTTGGATCAGACTTTGGGGAGTCTACTGCCAGGCGGTTCATTGCCAGCATATTAAAACAGAACCATTTGGGGAAAAAGGTTTCTGGGTAACAATCATCCCAATTCCAGGTGCTCAATAAAGCTTAAGGTGTGACTACTTAGAAACGTCTTTACAATGTGACCATGAGGGTGGATTCTATAGCCAAAATGCCAAGAATCTGGTGTGGTCTCTGACTGAGATTGCACGGAGGTGAGCAGGCCGTAAAGTGCATGTGACATCTCCCCTAAGGATGGGTAATGGTCTAGAAAGGGAAGAGTCTGGAATAATCATTCTGGAGGCTTTGGGTGAGGTCTGCCTCCATGAGTAGTAAAAATGCCATCAGGTCATTAACAAAATCCACTCCCAGACTTCTGGGCAGGCAAACAGGTATTCTATCTTCTCCTTTGAGAAGAGGGCCCTGTGTGTTTAACATTCCTGCTCTCCTTAGTGATCTGTGGGCACGAGGACCTCTGTACCTCTCACAGACCTGTACTGAGACCCAGTCTGAATCTGTAGCGAAGAGACTCGCAGGTGCCAGGATCTCTCATGTGATGATGTGAGTTTACACCAAATGGGACACTGGTGGCCACACATTCTGCACATTGCCTTCCCTGCCACTGGCCTGGGATTAGAGAGTTTAGCTGCAGGCTTGTACTGTGAAACCTTCCTCATCTTCAGAATCTATGAGAGTAGAGCTTCAGCTGCATGGAACCTGATGTTGTCCTCAGCATCTCCCATGGTGGGGCCCGACTCTTCTGAGATCCCAAGCCATACTGTCACTTACCATCTGTCTGTTCATAGTGCTGATACATCTTTCAATAGCTTTTACCCCCAGAATTCTGTCCTATTGTCCTACTGTCTCACTCCAGCACCCCTTGGGAGCCTTTCACACCCTCCTGCTACAGTCCCTGCCCACTTTCCCTGGATTTCAACTATTAATTTCTAAGCCTTTGGTTGTTCTATAAATTAGGTCAGGTCTTAGTTTGACTCTACATCCTGGTGGCACTCAGTTGTCCGAGATTTACTTAGTACACAATGGTGCAATCGTGTTTGCGAGCTCCCAGATAACTCCCTATATTTATGACATTTAATCCCTAAAATATCTCTCCATTGAATCTTTTACGTGGCGTTTCTGGAAAGCAAGAAGATGGAAGTGCCTATTAAATCTCCTATTTTTACACAGCTCTTGCTTTTCATTTTTTATTTATGTGAAGTGTGTTAATGGCTTCATAATTAAATCTAACTTGTAATTTATTTGTGATATATCTATAACTGACAGATGGCTAGACTTACAATGGTTTTAAAATAATACCTTCCAGAGCTGGACAGATTGCTCAGTGCTGAAGGGTGCTTGCTACACAATTGTGAGGATTGGAGTCCAGATCCCAAATGACATGTAACAAAACAGATGTTCAGTATCTGCCTGTAACCCCAGATCCTAGCAGCAGAGACAGGAACTTCACTGGAACTGGCTGGCTTTGAGCCTAGCAGAGACCATGTAAACCAGGGTTCAGGGAGTGATTCCACCTCAGAGGAATGAGCAGAGAGGAACATAAAAGAACACTGGATGCTCTCTTCTGGGCTCTGAACACACACACACACACACACACACACACACAAATGCAATGCCCCCCCACAGGTGCTCATACAGTCACACAACTAATAAATTTTTAAAACCACAACCTTCCTTAACACACACACACATGCACACACACACACACACACAGAGGATAGAGGGGGAGAGAGAATTCAATGCTTACCCATCAAGAGGGACACATAATCATAAGTCAAGATTAGCATGCCTGGGAAGATTCCTTGCAAGCACCCGTGTGTCTTGTTAAAACACAGATTGCATACCAGCCTTAATAAGGAAATTCTTCAGCCTGCACAGACTTGTGGGAGAAGGTTAGTCATACATAATCTCACACTCAGATCCACCGAGACGAGGAACACCACAGAACTTGATGATTGCAATTTTAATTCCACAGCAGCTCAGCACTGGAAACACAGGTGCTTGCAGACTGTTGTCGGGCTAATACTTTCCCTCACCAAATCACACCAAAAACAGAGTGCAGGCTTCTGAAAACCCATTGCCTAGCAGTCTGTTCACTAATTAGATGATAAATCACCTCTCAGATAGGTGCTGATCATTCTGAAAATCAACATTACTCTGTAAAGCAGCCGTATTTTCCCAGAGTTCCACTCTCCTGCAGCTTTCTGTGTGTGTGGGGGGCTGACTTCTGTAGCCAAAATGAACTCTAACAACAGTACACTGTAATGCTGCCAAGAAAAAGTAACCGGGGAGGTGTGTGTTGTCAGCGTTTCTAACTCCTTCTGAAGGGTCTCCTTGTGCTCGGTCTGAATCTGTGATCTATCTCCCTGCATCAATAAGGAGGAAGAGAGAAATATCGGTCAGTGGACCCACAGAAGGCAGTATGCAGGCTGCAGTCCAGAGAGCTAAAGTGCTGCTTCAGGAACATTCGCTCTCTCTGGAAGCTGTGTGAGTAGACTCAGGTGCTCTTGACACAAAAACAAGTCAAAGAGAGATGATGAATGTGTTTACTTGCTTCCCAGAAAATAAACTTTGACTATGTGTGCCTTAATATGGTGCTCTGCACCTTGATTATATTTTCTTTCTTTTGAGACAGTGTTTCAAATTTAGCCTTGAATTTGCAATACCACTAAGGATGACTTTGAACTCCTGATTGTCTTGCCTCTACCTCCTGAGTGCTGGGATTACATGTGAGTGTAAAATATGCCTGGAGTGCTGGCTAGTTTTATATCAACGTGCAAGGTTGAGTTATCTGTAAGGAGGGAACCTCAGTTGAAAAAATGCCTGTATAAAGCTGGACTGTCAGAAGGCCTGTAAGATATTTTCTTAATTAATTTTTAATGGGTGAGGGTCCAGGCCATTGTGGGTAGTACTATCCCTGGGCTGGTGATCCAGAGTTCCATAAGAAAGCAGGCTGAGCAAGCCAAGAGGAGCAAGCTAGTAAGCAGCATTCCTCCATGGATTCTATATCAGCTGTTGCCTGCAGGTTCCTGCCCAGTCTTAGTTTTTTGGCTTCCCTCAAGGTGTATGTAAGCCAAATCAGTTCTTTCCTTCCCAAGTTGCTTTTGGTCATGGTGTTTCATGACAGCCATAGTGACCCTAACTTAGATACCCAAGGATTGAACATAGAACATCAAGTACTTAACAACCAGATTATAGCCCAGTCCACAATAGAATGTATGATAAAGAAAAAGCTGGTTGTGAAAACTCATCCTTATGAATCTAAACACATGGGAGGCTGAGACTGGAGATTTTGATTTCAAAGCCAGAGTGCGCTACACATTGAATTCTAGGTTAGCCTAGGATACATAACAAGATACTGACAAAAAGGAGGAAGCAGGGAAGAAGAAGGATGGGGAGGAAAGACTCCCTCCGTTGATGCTAGAAAGATTCTCGTGACCTCTTGGACTTAAGATAACTTACTAAGCAATTCTTGCATAGTGAGACTCAATAGGAAAGTTTATCTCTTGCCTAAACCTCAGCATGCCCTCTTTAACTATCTCCTAACTGGTCCTGATAACAGCATATATTGAATGATTCTTTGGATACTGTCCACCATACTTTATAAGTTATTAACTATTTTAATGGTCACAATAATTCTATAGACATGCCATTCTTTTTTCTTTAATCTTTGTGTGAGTGTTCATATATGTGAGTTCGAGGCACATGTGTGTTTTAGTATACACGGCAGAATTCATGTCTGTCCTCAGCTTCCATCCTGTAGCTGGCTTCCATGTCCACTGGACTAGCTGGTCCTTAAACTCCCAGAGGCTCCTCTGTCTTCCAGTATTAGTGCTGGGATCATGGACATGGCCTATCATATCTGTCTGTATGTGGGTTCCAGGGATCTGATCCCAAGTTCTCTGTAAGAACAGCAAGTGTTTATAACTGCTTAGCCATCTCTCCATTACCCCTTCAACCACTTTCAAATATTGACTCCAGACAGGCAAAATTGCTGTGTCAATAAAAGAGATTCATCTCTTCTGTGGTAATAACACAATGAACAAGTAAAATCCTACAGATACTCATTCATATGTACACTTCCTTACGTGTGTGCACACACACATACAAAATATATGTGTACTATTACTGATGCAGCCTCGTACATTTATAACATTCTCTGGCTTTAATTTCTCTCTTGACTTCCATTCCTAGCTTTTCCACATTATGTTTAACATTCCAGTGTTAATGTGGCCAGAGCTGCTTTCCACTGCTCTCTCGCTCTCGCTCGCTCTCTCTCTCCCTCCCTCCCTCCCTCTCTCTCTCTCTCTCTCTCTCTCTCTCTCTCTCTCTCTCTCTCTCTCTCTCTCTCCTGTTGTTTCTAATTTATGCCTACACCATTGCCTTCTCAAACACCTCTCAGCTGCTCAGGCCCTCCAGGTGGTGACTGCCTCCTTCAACAGTGGCCTTTGCTCTTATCTAGGAGTCTAGGAGGGCCAGGTGTGCAGTTCAACAGGCAGAACTGGCATGAAGTACATACTTCCTGAGTGATTGTAAGACTTTATCCTCTAAGACACAGCCCTTCCATCCGCTTTGCTCTGTGACACTCTCCCAGTCCACTGACTTCCTTTTGTTTCCGGCTTGACTAATTCTCTTGGCTCCTAACCTGGAGTAGCAGCAGGAGGCCCATGGGTTTGATAGTTAAACTATAACTAAGCCCAGGAAGGTGTTCAGCAAACTGTCTGAGAGGTCAAATACTTTCCAGTCAACAAGAACAATGTTAGTATGTGTAGGGGGAGGGGACACAGGGATAACCTTATCTATCATTTCTCAGGAATCGCCCACATTAATTTTTCAGATAGGGCCTTGTGTTGGCCTGGATCTCACCAGTAAGGCCACACTGGCCAACCAGTGAGCCCAGGGATCCATCTCCCTCTGCCTCCCCAGTGCTGGGGTTACAAGCTTGCACCACCACATCAACATTATTTTGGAAATGTGGTTCTTAGGGCTCTACTTCATGTCCTCTTGTCTTCAGGGCAAGCATTATCTCCCTAGACCCTGGCTACTGTGTACCTAACATTGTCAGCATAATTGAGAGTCTGAGCAGACCTGACTGCTGCCCTTCACCTTGGCTGTAAACTCTGCATGCCATGAGTGACAGGAACAGTTCTGAACCAGGCCTCAAGGCAGAGTTCCACATACCACTGGAACACTTCTATCCATCTGTAGCTTGCTGGAGAAAGACACTAGAAAAACAATCAGAGCTATTCTGGGAAGCCACGATGCTCACAATTCAGGGTGGCAACAGCTTTGTCAAGGAGAACTCACATAAATACTGTTGATTAGATATACTGCTTTAAACCAGAACAAATAATTATGTCACTTTATTATAAAAAGATACAGTGGTACTATAAATCTAGCCAAGCATCCATGCTAGCAGGGAAGGTCTAAATTTGTGTCCCTACACCCATAGATTAGTACAGTTCTCATCGGAAGAGTTTCTCTGTGCAGTGGATGGTGGCTAGCACAGAAACACATGTCTGGTCAAAGTGCAGAGTGTGCATCTGTAAATGAGACAGCTATACCACACCTACTACCTCTAAGACTCAGGGATCATCAGTGAATAGGGGCAGGAAAGATAGGAAAAGTCAGAGGTTAGGAAGGACCAGAGCAGAACAGTGTCTACAGGACAGGGTGAGATGGCTGCACGTATGCACACAAGCTGAGGTTGCCTGCACAAAACCTGTGCAACATCAAACCAATCAAACTTGGAAGGAGGAGTGACCCCACCCCTATCTGAGGAGCCATTTGATAGCTGATGGCTTCTGGGAGTTGGAGAGTTGGTTTGCTATAAGGACATGACCCATGGTGGGTTGACCATACTTCTGTGCAGGGTCCTATGTCAATAAGCATGTGGGCCTCACAAACTGAACTTGGGTATGGGGGAGGGATGAGAAAAAGGACACAATGTTGGGAATAGAATGGGGAATGGATTTACGAGGATTTAGGCAGAGTACTGGCAAGTGAATGTGATCAAAATACATTGAATATATATATATATATATATATATATATATATATATATATACACACACACATTAGAAATACAAAACAAAGAAGGAAAATAGGCAGGCTAAAAAATTCCCAGGAGATGGGGGGGGAAGAAAGCTGAACTACTGTGTTTTTAGGACTTGAGCCACCAAGGTTCAGAGCCTCAGGCCTGTCACATACTTGGGAACTCCCACATCACTGGGTGGGCACAGTTACTTTTTTTTCTCTTTGTGATGGCACCTGGGTTGGCTGTACCTATCACTAGCTAAAAAATTCATTTCCAGTGAATGACCCCTATTCTTCATGAAGTATAGGAAAAGCAGAGGTCAGCAGGAAGTTAAAAGCACTTGTGAAGCAAAGCCTGAATGCCACAGTTCTCTTAGCTCTGTGTTCTGGAGTCTTTAGCCAGCTGAGGCAAGAATTTCATATCTGTTAAAATCTGCAGTGGACATTACCTACTATTTTGGTTTGCTTTCTGTTTCTGTGATAAATACCGACCTGGAAACATCTTGACGAACCAGACTTATTTCATATTGCAGGTTTTATAGTTCATCATCTCAGAAAGTCAGGTCAAGAATGCAAAACAAGAACTGAAGCAGAGAATGTGAAGGCACTAACTCCCTTGCTCCCATGCTCAAGTACAGATACTTTTCTCATCCAACCTAGGTCCACCTGCTCAGGGGAGATGGTACTGCTCACAATGGAATGGCCTCATGCTTGGCTAGCTCTTTTATATGGCCTAGGACCACCTGGCTAGGAAATGGTGCTGCCCACATCAGTACAGGCCTTCCTACATCAAATAACAATCATCCTACTTCATTGACAATCATGACAATCTGAGACAGACATGCCCACAGGGCAATATGATTCTGATGATCCTTTCATTGAAATGTCACATGATTCCAGGCTGTGTCACGTAGAGTAAAATTTAACTGAGACAGTCTGGTACCTCCTTTCTTGGTGTAATGTTCTAAGACTGAGTAAAGAAAGAAATCCCAGTGGGGTTGGTGAGATGACTCTGCAGGTAAAGTGCTTGCTGCCAAGACTGACCTGAGTTTGTTCCCCGGGGAGCCACTTAATAGAAGAGGATAATTGTCTCCTGCAAATTGACTTGTGGCTTCCACATGTGCCCTCAAACATGAATGAATAAATAAGCAAATAAATAAATACAATAAAAATTTTAGTGGCTGGAAAGTTCAGTAGTTAAGAGAATGCACTGCTCTTGCCAGAGACCTGGGTTCAGTTCTTAACACCCACAGGGCAACTTATAATATAAAGCCAGTTCCAGGGAATCTGGGGCCCTTTTCTGGCCTTCCTGGACACTAGGCATGCATGCACAAAGTGAATATACATACACATAGATAAAAGATTCATTCAAATTAAAATTTAAAGTCTTCTAAAAAATTTAAAGACAGTCCCAGTGTCCCATCTATCCTGGTTTTTAACAAAAGCACTACTTCTGAATTCCCTGGGCCCCCAAGCCAGCCTTGGTAAGTGTGTCTATGGGGCTCTGTAAGGGATGTTCTCTGCTTTTATTTTTCTAAAAGGTTTTGTTCATCCTGTGAGTCCTGCACCAGGCCTTGTAGTAGGATACCTGGATCAGAGCCTGCTTCAGAGACCCTTTTGGTTTATAAGCCCCAGTTCACACTGGGGTGTTCCTAGCTCATGCAGACTCTTTCTCCTGGCTGTCTTTAGGCCCAAAGAAATGGGGGCCAGGGGTTTACAAGGAAACTAACAAGGCTTACATTTTACCTCCTATTTAGACAGATTAAAAAAAAAAAACAAAAAAAACAAAACCCGTAAATCCAACTCTTACTTATAATTTGCATATTTTCTCAGAGACCTCGCCCCAACCCTAGGAAGACGGTTTAGGTGCTAAAGGGCTTGGCTTGAAAGCATGGAGCCCTAAATTCAAAGGCTAGTGCACCTGTCAAATAAAGCTAGGCATTATTATTACAATCCCAGCACAGGAAAGGTGGAGACAGAAAAATGCCTGTGGCTCACTGGCCAGACAGCCTAACACAACTATAAAGGCCCACATCCATGAGAGACCCTATCTTAAAAAAAATAGAGAGCAACAGAAGAAAATACTCAATGTCAATATTTGCCTCCCCCCACCGCACACAAGTGCACATGTACCTGCATAGGTGCATACTTAGATATGCATGTACACACAAAAAATGCATGAATGTGCTTGTATGTGCATTTTATTTAAATGCATTTATTTTTATTTTGTAGGTACATATATTTATATACTTTTAGATGAGTTGGTATGTACACAGCACTCGGCAGCGACATGTGTACATCTTTGCAAATATAAATTAGTTCTAAAGAATGCTGAGAAAATTGTGGCTTTAGAGGAAAGACTAAGTTTCTGGGACACAGGGCCTTTCCTTGGTACACTTTTGTGATTGGAGTGTATGTGTGTCAGTGTGTGTGCGTGCTTATATGTGTGCATGTGTCGTGTGCTTGATGTGTATATGCATATGTGATATGTGTAGTATGCTCATGAATACATGCATGGCTGTATGTAGTGTGTATAAATGTATGTATATGTTTATGTATGTGTAGTATGTATATATAAGTAGGTATGCATCTATGTGTGTATATGTATGTACTTGTATGTATATGGACTTATATATGTGTGTGCTTTGTGTACCATGCAGGCATTAACTATCTGAAAATAAATAAGATAGAAGACAATGCAGTGGGTTAGAGAGACTATTCAAAAACATCATAAAAAAGTGAACATTTGTTCATGACATGAATGCAAACAGATGGAGTGGGAACTTGTGCTGAACAATTCCCCAAATATAGATATAATGTGATTTTTCTTCCAAAGGCAGAATCATGGGCTGGAAATTGGGGAAAATCAGACATATGTGACATGTTCAGAAATCTGCTTCCATGATAAAGGGTGTCATTTTCAGGGTCAGTGTCTCCCCGTGTAGCCCAAGCTGACCTCAGACTTGTGATCCTCCTGCCTCAGCCTCCCAAGTATGGGGATTAGAGATTCACCACCATGCATGTCTTAATGTTGTCATATATATATACATATATATATACATATATATTATTACATCTGACTATTTGTATGGAGGCAAGGCATTGCCGAGGCACTTACACTGAGGTCATATTGTGGGAGTTGGTTTTCTCCTTTTACTGTGTGGAGCCTGAGGCTTGAACTCAGATTATTAGGCTTGGTGGTAAGTGGTTTGCCTTCTGAGTCATCTCACCAGCCCAACAATTACCTTTCTGTAGACTGAAAGCAATGTCAGAATGAATTTTTTCCTTTGTGTCTTACTCTGAGTTACTGTTGCTGTGAATATATACCACAACCACAGAAACTCTAGTAAAGATAAAACATTTAATGGGGTGGCTTATACTTTCAGACATGGAGTCCATTATCATCATGGTGTGACATGGTAGCAAGTAGGCAGGCATGGAAAAGTAGCCAAGTATCCTACATCTTAATCTGCAGGCAACAGGAAGTGAATGGAGATACTGGGAAGTCTCTTGAATATATAGGAGACCTCAAAGCCCACCTCCACAGGGATACACTTCCTTCACAAAGCCACACCTATTCCAACAAGGCCACACCTACTCCAACAAGGCCACACCTACTCCAACAAGGCCACACCTACTCCAACAAGGCCACACCTATTCCAACAAGGCCACACCTACTCCAACAAGGCCACACCTACTCCAACAAGGCCACACCTACTCCAACAAGGCCACACCTATTCCAACAAGGCCACACCTACTCCAACAAGGCCACACCTATTCCAACAAGGCCACACCTACTCCAACAAGGCCACACCTACTCCAACAAAGCCATACCTATTCCAACAAGGCCACACCTCTTAATAGTGTCAGTCCTTTTGGGAACCATTTTCTTTTAAGCCACTATACTTGATAAAGTATAGTGGGGATGTGATTCTTTTAAATTTGACTTAGTCTCTTCTGTTGCTAGTGAATCCATACCAAAAACTGAGTGAGTAATAAATAAATATGGAGGGGCTGTGTCTGGTAATGACCCTCTTAGGGATGAAGTCTCAGGTAGATCAGAGCATCTTATGGCCAAGGACAGCGAGCATATGTGAAACCCAGCAAACCATCTCTCAAGATAACCCACACACCGCTCATCACTGCACAGACAGGCCAATATATTCATGTTCTATTTTATGAAATGTAGATTATTATCTAACTTTGGTGTGTAAATATGGCAATAAATCTTTGAGATTCATTACAAAAAAAAAAAAAAGAAAAATATTGGGTTCAGAAAGGTTTGTGTTTAAATTTCAGTTTCAACAGCCATCTCTACATAGCCAGGAGAAGACGGGAGAGGGGAAGAGAATAAACACTATCCAGGTTTTTCTGACCTGTTTGGGCCAGTGGTTCAGAGGAATCTTTTCCACCAGCTGTCCCACAGCCACTTATAAAATAGTTACTCAGAGGCTAATATTAATTACAAACTGTTTGGCCTGTGGCTCAGGCTCATTACCAACTAGCTCTTACAACTTAATGCACCCCATTTCTATTAATCTTTGCTTTGCCACATGGTTCATAGTTTACCTGTACTTTTACATCTTGCTTCTTGGACAACTAGATCACATCTTCCTGACTCTCCCCTCCTTTTCCTTTATCTGGTTGGATTTCCTGCCTGCCTCTAAGCTGCCTTGCCATAGGCTGAAGCAGCCTCTTTATTAACAAATGGCAATAAAGCACATTCACAGTGTACAGAAAGACATCCTACATCACAGGTGCTTTGCTCTTCATCCTCTCTTCAAGGGCTCTACCTCTGAATGTCTTGCAGTGAGGACTGAATTTCAAATTTCTCTTGAGTAAAGATAAACCCTGTTCAAACCCTGACATATTAATTGTATCTTAACTTGAAAAGTAATTCTCAAGAAGTTAAGATTGGTGATATAGAAGATTCACACACTTCTTCCAAAAGAACAAGGAACAACTCCCGGGTGCAGTGTAGCATGCCTATAATCCAAGCACTCAGACATTGATGCAGGAAAATTGCCTCAAGTTCAAGACCAGCATGAGCTATGAACTAAGGCTTTGTCTCAAAACTGAGGAAAAAAGAGAGGAGAAGAAAAGAAGGAAGGATAAGAAGAAAGGAAAAAGGAGGGGGTGAGGAAGAGAGAAGGGGGCAAATGCTAGTCTCACCCATGAAGAAATACAATGGCCACACAGTCTGTGTCTCTCATGTGACAAAAGCGCAAGCCAGCTGGAAGCCAGCTCATGGTCCCCAAACACCCAGTGAAACTCTTATGTGTCGGTATGAAGCTGATACAACATAGGTGGACACTTGTGATCCTAAGGCGGCAGCCTCAGGTCCAGAAAAGCAATTTCAGTGTGAGCTGCTTCCCCATCATGGTGCAACAAGTGCCTGTCTCTCCAAGGTGGAGAGGAAAATCAGGTCCAACAGGCCTTCTTGGAGACAGGTTTGGAACAACATGTCATCTTTATGCCTGATGATGACATTATATAAATAGCTTAGGCTGGGGAGGTAAGAGAGAATGCAGTCTAGCATGCAGAAAGCTGTGGGTTTCATCCTTGGCCCCAGGAGTGATGATGTACACCTGTAATCCTTGCGTTGGGAACATGGAGGCAGGAAGATCAGTCTGGGTTACATGAGTTGCTGTTTAAACTAACTTGACTTGAAAACTTATGTTCTCTCTATATCTTGTCTAAAGAATCAGAAGTTAACTATATCCCTGAGACTTGGAAAGAAGCAAACCTATTGCCTCTCATTTATTTATTTCCCTCAATGACATTAAGTCTGAAGAAGAAGAGGTGGAGAAGGAGGAGGAGGAGGAGGAGAAGGAGGAGGAGAAGGAGGAAGAGGAGGAGGAGGAGGAGGAGGAGGAGGAAGAGGAGAGTAATTGTACATTTGTCTAGATTGTCTCAAATAACCTTGGGGGGGAAAGCCATTTGCCATGGAGTCAGATGAGCTGGTTGAAGAATAAACCATCTGAGAGAAAAGGTTGTATGGAATAATTTGGGGCTGATGGTGTACATAGTCTCTGAGCTTGGGAGTCAGAGTCAGCACAACTGTTACAAGTTCAAGGCTAACCTAATCAACACAGTTGATTGAAAGCTAGCCAGAGTTGCATATGACCTTGTCTCAAAACAGAAGAAGGCTGCTGTGAAATACTCCTGCTGGGAGGGAAGGGCTCTGGAGTCAGAAGTATGGCATTTGAATATAGCTTGGGGTCATCCAGATGCCTTAGTGGGCAAAGCTGGTTATAGCCAAGCCTGATTACCTGTGTTAGATCCTCAGAACCCATAAAATAAATGGAGAAAAATGACTCTTCCAGGCTGTCTTCTGACCTCCACATATATGTGCACACCAAATAAATAAACCCTGCTGTAATGAATCTTTGTGGAAAAATGTATTAGTAGTGTGATCTTACATTGGTAACTGTGTTGACTAGTTTTATATCAACTTCACACAAGCTAGAGTCATCTGAAAAAAGCAAACCTCAATTGAGAAAATGTCTTCATAATATCCAGCTGTAAGGGATTTTCTTAATTGGTGATTGATAAGGTTGACCCAGCCCATGGTGAGTGGTGCCAATCCTGGGCTGGTAGCCCTGAGTTCTAAAAGAAAGCAGCTTGAGAAAGCCATGTTGAGTAAACCAGTAAGAAGCATTTTGGCCACTGCATCAGCTCTGTTTGATGCAGAAGTGCCTACTCTGTTTGAGTTCCTGTCCTGACTTATTTTGATGATGAACAGTAATATGGAAATATAATGCTGAATAAATCCTTTGTTTCCCACCTGCTTTGGTGTTTGGTCATAGCAGTAGCAATTCTAAGACAGTAACAGACCTCTCTGTTCACAGTGGCATCTGTGATGAGTGTATTAACAGGAGCTCACCTGGTCATAGTTGTCAACTTAACACACATGTGAAGAAGAAACCTTATTTGAAGAGTTGCTGCCATTGGATTGGCTCATGGGAGTGTCTATGTGGGCATTTTCTTGACTACTAATTGATTGATGTAGGATGGCCCAGGCCACTGTGGGCACTACCTCTCCTAGGCAAGTGGGCTTGGGATAAATAGGAAAGAGTGTGAGCTAGGAAATAAGACAGTGAGCAGTACTCCTCCATGAGTTCTGCTTTAAACTTATACATTAAATTTCTGTCTTGGCTTCCCTCAATGATGGATTATAATCTGTAAACCATCTAAAGATAGACCCTTTCCTCTCCAAGTTGTTTTTGGCCATCATTTTATCACAACAATAGAAATCAAACCAGGGGGCTGGAGAGATGGCTCAACTGTTAAGAGAAATCAAACCAGGACACTGTCTAATACACTTAAAGCCTGGCTAATAATTAACACACGTGTACAGGAAATGGAAGCCATTTTCATTATAGGTTATGTCTGCCAAGTTATTTTATTTGAAAAGGAAAAAAAAAGTAGGTTTTAGGTTTGTCTAGTCTGTGTGCCACATGCTTTAAATAGCTGTGAATGTGTCCCCACACAAAATCATAAACTTACTTCAATGTGTGTGTGTGTGTGTGTGTGTGTGTGTCTATAACTGGGTTATCTAAAATGTGAGCTTTGTAGATGATGTTGTTTCACAATCTCAAAAGGTTGGATGGATATACCTGATAATATACTGATGCTATAAAGATGTTTCCCTGTTGCTTTGTTCTAGCTTTGGGAATTCCAAGTGCTCATGCTCTTTAGTTCTTTGGTGATGTGCCAATCAATTTGGAAAACTGATGAACATGGATATGTTAGAGACTTATCTGATAGTACAGCTTAGAGATGCTGACTTCATGGCCTGGTGTAGGATACCACCTTGCTTCATGGTTGGTGAGGTGCTGAGTCTGGCTTTTTCTTTATTTATTTTATAGTTTCATTCTCTGTATGAGATTGTGGTGTATGTGCTTATGAGTGTGTATTTGGCTGTGTGTGTGTGTGTGTGTGTGTGTGTGTGTGTGTGTAGGGGGGTATGTGTGTTCAGAGACCAAAGGAAGACTTTGTGTATCCCCCTCTATCACCATTATTTTAGTTTGCTTCCTGTTGTGATAAAAAGAAAAATACTCTGAAAAAGTAAGTTAGGGTAGAAAGGGTTTATCTGGTTCACAGTTCCAGGTGACAGTCCATCACAGCAGGGAAGTGACAGTGGCAGATACTTAAGGGAGCTGCTCATATAATATCCATAATCAGGAAAAGAGAACAATGACTCCATGAATGCCTGCACTCAGGTGGCTTTCTAACTCATACAGTTCACCATCCCCTGCCTAGGGAATGGAGCCACCCACAGAACGTGGGTCTTCCCATTATTCAAGACAATCTCCAACAGACACGCTCATAAAGCCAAACTAATCTAGAGAATCCTTCAAGTCTTAATAATTAAAGCTAACCTTCATAACGCTCTACCTTCCTCTCTTGAGACAGGGTCTCCTCCCACTGAAAATGGAGCCATCAAACCCCATCTATCCTCTTGTTTTGAGCCTTCACAGCTCTGGGTCTGGGGTTACAGATGCATTTTGCCATGCCTGTCTGTTTATATGAGTGTCAAGGATTTGAACTTGGGGGTCTCAATGTTTGTATAGTAAGCATCTTTACCCACTGCTCTCCTTGCCAATCAGAATGGATGAGAGCTTGTTAAAGCTTTATAGCACAGCACCAGGAACGATCCTCAGAGCCAAGGCTTTATCTGAAGAAGAAGCATCTGTAAAGATCTGTGTGTGCTGGAGCCTTCAGGCAGTCGTGGCTTCCACTGGTGTTTAATATTGATTGCTTCTATGTATGCCAACTATGGTCATGTCATTTTTTTTTTAGGAAGACTGCAGGAAAAGCTCTATGAATATTTATTTGTCTTACTGTATAATATATTTACTATTTGGTTTAAAAGTGTAGAGTTTGGGGTTTCTTATATTAATTATGAATTTAAAAACCTTTACTGCCCTCAGGCCAGATGTAGTTCATAAAGTATGGAGAAGACCATCACAGAAGTCAGCACTGTTTGCCCTAGAAGAGTTTGACACAACACAGGAATAACATAGAATTATAAATGGAGCTATAGGGCCTGGGGTGTGTCTTAGAAGCACAGCATTTGCCTACCATGCATAAGACCCTAAGTTCAGTCCCTATCCCACAAGAACAAAGCAAAACAAACAATAGAGATATGAGGGCATTTATAAGTTACAAGAACCCATGGATATGTTGCGTTTCACATAAAGAGGCAATTGAGGTTTCTGATGGGATTAAAGCTTTCAAATGAGTTCACTTCAAAAAGAGAAGATGGCCTGGGAATGGCGAGGGGATCATGAGTTCAAGGCTGCAGAGTCTGAGACCAGCATGCATGGTCTACATAAGATCACATCTGAAGGAAGGAAGAAAGGAGGAAGGGAGGGAAGAGGGATGGAAGGATGGATGAGGGAAGGGAGGGGGAAGATGAAAGGGAAGAAGGGGAAGGGGTACAAAGAGGGAGCAAAGAAGGAACAAGGAGAAGGGGGATGAAGGGCTGGAAGAGGAGAGAAGAAAGGGGGGTGAATAAAGGGAAAGACAAAGAAGAAACTATAGAAGAAGATTCTGTAGTTATCAGTGTTAACACTGAGTGCTCAGGGAAAAGGCAGGGGAGCTGTTTGCAAAGCTGGACAGTCCAGTTGCTGCTTGGAGGCTTTGAAACAATGCCATTACACATTGTCTAACACAGTCACATCATGCATCAATCACTATCTCAATGTACAGAGGAATAAGCAAGTTTGGTGTTTAGTGGTAGAGTGTGTACTTAGTATGTACAAAGCCCAGGTCCAACCCCTAGCATACAAACACAGACTTGGTGAGTCCAGAGGAGCAAACAGTTTAGACAGTTGCTCACAGCCCTATAACTAATTGACCACACTAGGCTTTGTTGCTCTAGTTGACCCACAGCCTATGTTTTCAGCCATAGGGCAGTAATTCCTTGCACATAAATGCAAAGAAAGAGATGCTAGTCTTCAGGAAAGGGGTCCTCAGTATTCAATTCCAGTTTGTGAATAAAGTAGAATAAGTTAGGCCTTTGCACGGATTTCTCTTTTAATTAAAAAATTGCATTTATTTATTTAGGGAATGGGGGAGGGTTGGGTATGCACATGTAACATACTATGTGTATAGAAAATGGTTCTCTCTTTCCACCACGTCTGAATTCAGGCAACAGCACCTTTACCAGCTGAGCCACTTCAGCCATTGCAATTGCTTTTCATAATTTTATCCGCATATGCAATGCACTGTGATTGGGTTTGCCCTTTTCCCCTCTCTCATCCCACCCCACTCTGATGATTCTCTTCTTCTCAGTGAATTTCCTCCCACTTTCATGTCTTTTCTGGCCTGTCTTGTGTAGCTCCAAAGCTGCTGGGCAGTAGGTGAGAACAACAACCATGCCATATTCCAAAGACAGCATTTCACAGAACTTCTTCCCATTCTGTGGCTCCCGCAGTCTTCCTGGACCCTACACCATTATGTTCCATGTGTCCTAGGGCAGGGAGTATATACATGGATGTCCCATTTATGACTGTCGTTTACCTTCTTGAGAATGGTGTCAGCATCTCCTGCCCATACTTTCTCAGTTATGACTTAATCTATCATGGCTGTCTTTCCCTTCATGTCTATGAAACTGTGTTCTCCAATTTCATCAAGGACTTCATTGTAATTTAACTGAATCTAACAGATACTTCTAAGATCTCTACTCACAGGCCTCCAAGGATGTAGCCTGTTTCTCTATCTGCCCTATGGTTTCTCACGCTTAGGTGAGATCTCTCATGAAACCTGGAGTTAACCTGGTGCCAGCAAGCGATCCTCCCATCTCCATCCCTCACAGTGTTAGGGTCACTGGTGTACACACAGTGAAGCTCAGCTTTTTATAGAGCCCTGGGATTTGAACTTGATTCCTTATGCTTGCACTCACACTCCCAAGCACTCTTATTCATTGATATAGCTCCTTAACCCAGCAGTTGTCAACCTGTGGGTTTTGACCTCCACATGGGTCACATATCAGATATCCTACATATCAGATATCTACATTACAATTCATAACAGTAGCAAAACTGCAGTTATGAAGCAGCAACAAAATAATTTTGTGGTTGGGGACACAATATAAAGAACTGTATTGAAGGTCTGCAGCATTAGGAGAGTAGAGATCCACTCTCTTAACCCTTTTCTTCCTTCTCTGCACACTTTTAAAATCCCATTTACACACACAACCACAAGGAGAAAGCCATGTATTGAATGTCCCCATCCATTCTCTCAGCCCAAATCTCTGTTTCTCGGTTTTAGTTTCTATTTTGTTGGGAAACCTTCATTTAGTGGTTTCATAAGCACCATTGTCTCAGTCTTCAATATTACAATCCAAGTGCAAGAGGTTTCCAACAGGAAGTGTTTCAAGGGCTGGGGAGTGAGAGACAGGAAAGCCAGCAGAGAGTGAGTAAGCTAATGCCAGCTTACTGAGTAAGTGGGGTTCTGTCTCCCTGGAGACATTCATAGACTGGATGGAACATGTCTCAAAAAGGGGGACACATGAGAACTAGGATACATGTAGATCAGTTCTAGTCCTTTATTGTTGGTGGTTGTTCTTGGGGTTACTGTCCTTCAGTGGCATATCTAAGGCCAAGTTCACTCTAGTGGCCTAAAGAATGAGCTTAATCAGAGAGATCTGGAAGAGACTTTGCTTGTAGACAGTCTGTAGGCAACATCAATAGTTTCTCAAGGGGAATGTATGTGCGTCACAGATAGTATCTACTATTTCCTCAAGTCAGAGCAAGTTTAAGATCTTAACCTCTCATCCTCTAGGGCTTCCTGTCTCGATAAATATGTAACCACCATAACATACGAACCACAGACTCGAGTGACCACATTGCCATGGAATATTCCTTCCTTTTGCATGCCATCTATAACATCCTGCCAACCGGACCTTCTAAACTTTTCTCAAACCCATTCATCAGTTTATTCCCCAGCTGATACATAATTCTAGCCAGTCATCCTGCTTCACCTGGCTGCGTGCACAGCTCTCTGCTGTTCTTTCTACTTCTGCTTTTGTCTTTTCTGATCTGCTCACACTCACACACATACAAAGATGCTTCCAGAGAAATAAACTTGATCATTCTACTTCTCTGTTGCAAACCATTTTTTTTCCTTGCTATGACAAAATACAGGAGCAGAGGGGAAGGGTTTGATTTGGTTTGTAGTTGCAAAGTGATTTTGTTAAAGTTTAAATGGGTCCATTTTCTTTTGAGATATTTGATAGAGGAGACTGCTCATATTATGGGATTAACGAGGGAGTGAGGAGTGGGAACAGCCCTTATGCTATTTAAAGGCATGCTCACAATGACCCACTTCCTTCAACCCAGGTTCAGTTTCATAAGTTTCCACCATCTCTTGATAGTGACATTAAATTATGACTTTATTAGTTCATTGGTAAAATCTGTTCTGATGTCATTTCTGCTGGTGTGATTAAAAATATTCCAACAAAAAAAGCAACTTAGGGAAGAAAAGGCTTGTTTTAGGTTATAATTCTGGGCTTTAGTCCATTATTAAAGAGAAGTCAAACTGGTAGGGACTTGTAATAGCATCACATCTTTCTGCCTTGACTGCATCACATCTACAGCCAAGGCAGAGAGAGAATGTCCACAGGCATACTCATTTTCTTGTGTTCAGCTCAACTGTTGTTCCACTTTCCACACAGTTCAGAACCTTCTGCCTAGGGAATGGTGCCACCAATGATGAGCTGGTCTTGACAACAACTCACTTAAGACAAACCTCCATAGACATACCTGTAGGCCAACCAAATTAATCACTGAAACTTCTTCCCAGTTAATTCTAGGTTATATCAGTTTGACAATTAAACCTAACCATCATATAGTCAAAGCCCTCAAAATCCAGTCACTTATAAAGGATACCTAGGCCTTCTTACAAGTGATCCTTCTGGAAAAACACTTTCTAAGCAAACCATAACATGCTAACATGCCTCATATTATGTAAAAATATGTCCTGGACTGCCATGTGACCTCAGGCAGGAAAATGTCTACCTTGCAAACATGAAGACTTGAGTTTGATCCCCCAAGAACTTATGGGAAAAAAAAGAGTTGATTGTGGTGGCACATATTGATAAATGTCAAAGATGGGACTATGAAAACAGGAGATCCCTGGGACTTGCTGGCCAGCTAGCCTCCTCTAAGCAGTTGTGGGTCAAACCGTTTTATCACAGCAACAGACAGGAAGCTAGACCTTGAATTCTCGATCTTCTTACCTCCAATTCACAAGCACTGTATTCACAAGCATGCAGCACAGCACCAGATTTTACAGTGTGCTAGGGATGAAACTCAAGGCTTGATGAATACTAGCACTCTACCCACTGAGCTCCATCACCACCATCTATTGCTGATGAAAATAAAAAAAAATGTATCATTCTATTTTACAGGAAGAGAAACAAGTATTTAAATTTGTCTGAGAGTTCAAAGCGTTTTCTAATGCTTAAAGACCTCATAGTGGAGAGAGACCTCCTTCAAAGTCAGCATGAATCCATCAGTCAAAAAAGCCTAGCACCAGCAGAAAATGTGGTATCAATAGACCTTCATCCCACCTACTGCTGTAGGCATTTATCACAGCTCTGAAGAGTGTCCAAGAAGACATAATTCCCAGAATATCAAACCAGTGATCTGTCCAGAGCCTTTTTCTTAACCCAGTACAGTCGCTCTATTCATCTTGATGGTAATGATTTTTTTTCCCTTCCCTCAAAGTACTCAATTCATTTTCCAGCACTGACACATAATCCAGAAATAATAGAGAGTGGTGTAGTATAACTCATAACCCAAAAGGGAAAGTGCCAACGCCCAGAAAGAAAAGCTGGGAGCTAAGGATTCCTCAAAATAGTTCTCAGCAAACCAGGAGACATGAGAAGGGCTATTCAGTTCTAGAGGATATTTCTTTTCTTTATTATAATTTTGGCCCCCTGTGGCCCCCTGGCACAGTCCCTGTAATTATAGGCTAGCATTTGCATCTGAAAATTGCTTTTAGTTATGCTTTCTGGAGGGAAAAAAATCCTACTTAAAAGTTGAACTGATTTTCTGTGTGTGTGCGTGCCACTGAGGGTGAGCATATTTGAGTGTGTGTATGTGTGTGTGTCAGTGAGAGTGGGCATGTTTCGGGGAGGCAGTGAGGGTGGGCATGTTTGTGTGTGTGTGTGTGTGTGTGTGTGTGTGTGTGTGTGTGTGTGTATTGGCCAAAGGGCAATGTTTGGTACCTTCCTTGATTTCCTGCTACTTGACTTTTATTGTCTTATGTTGTTATTTTATTTATGAGTGTGAGTGTGTCAGGGTATACATGCCATAGCACACTCATTGAGGTCAAAGAACAGCTTGTGGAGACCATTTCTCTCCTTCCACAATGTGGGCTGTAAGGATCAAACTCAGGTCCTTAAGCTTGGCAGTAAGTGCCTTTACCCACTGAGCAATCCTGCCAGCTCAAACTGTTGGATTCTTGTGTCCACTTCCTAAGTTGTTTTAACCCAGAACCTCAGGATCATGTAGTAACATGGGCTCCACTGCTATGATTCAGATATGGCGTGTGGGGGACCCTAAAGTTTCGCATATTGAAAGTCTGGTCACCAGCATGGTGAGGAGAGGCAGTGGGAACTTCTTGAGATAGGATGTCCTGGGAAGTCCTCAGGTCACGGATGGAGCTGTCTTCAGAAGAGATTTGAGTCACTCTAGCTGGACTCCTGAACAATCACAAGAGTGAATTTTGATCAAGCATGCTTGACCTCTGACTGCTGAAACTCAGCTTTTCTGCTCTGCAGTGTGATCCTTCTCAGGCTTGTGCCTTTACAGGGACCTTCTTAGAAGCCAAGTCAATGGGACTGCCCGAAGCTGGACTCTCAGCCTTTAAAATTATAAACTAAGTGAACCTCTTTTCTTCATTTTTAGCATGTCTTGGTTATTTTGTTGTAGGACTATAAAGTGGGTTAACTTATTCCTAAATCCTTCTGGCTACAGCAACAAATGTCACTTGATTACATCTTCATTGGGGATTCAGTCAGTGCCACATATTGTATTCTCTCTCTCTCTCTCTCTCTCTCTCTCTCTCTCTCTCTCTCTCTCTCTCTCTGTGTGTGTGTGTGTGTGTGTGTGTGTGTGTGTGAAATCCATGGTGAAGAGAGAATGGAACAGCTATCAAAATGGGTTTCCACTAAGGCTGAGCAGTTAAAAGAGAGAAGCATTATTAGTAACACTTTAGAAAAAGTACCAACTGACCTTGTGACTGTCATGTGGAATTAAGGATATGAGCAACAAGCGTGGGTTTGACCTCCAAAGCAGTAAAATGTCTTTGGCCTCTGACCATTGTAAAACAGGAACACAGACACAGAGACTCATACAGATCTACACACACAGACATACAGAAAGACACAGGCACATAGACACACACAGAGATATAACAGATTGCAGGCATACAGATACACACAGGCACATCCACACTTATGGGAAGAAAGCCAGGACAATTGACAGACAAGTGGGCAGACAAGCAGGAAGAAAGGAGGGATGCATATTCTTTTACAAATTTATAAGCTATCTAACAGTCAGTTTTTGTCAAATGCCTTTTTAAAATATGTAACACCTTAGAGATACTAGCTAGGTCTGAGAAGGGGAGGAGTAGGGTGTCTTTCTTCAATTGTAGCTATGTTCTTTTCATGAATCTTGGGGAAAATGTGTTCATAATTATTTATTTTTTGTGGAAGGTTCTGTTACAGCTCATTCTGAATCATCACTTGAAGGAGTTCCCAGAAGGAGCAGCCAGGGCAGGCTGCACTGGAGACTTACTGTTGAAAATTACTTTATTTTTCTAAAGTTTTTCTACTACTACTTGCTCATCATCTTTACACTCTGACTCCTCAAGTGTGTGTGTGTCTTAGTTAGGGATTTTATTGCTGTAAAGAGACACCATGACCACAGAAACTCTTATAAAGAAAAACACTTAATGGAGTAGCTTACAATTTAAGAGGTCTAGTCCATTATTATTTTGAAGGTGGAACATAGCATTGTGCAGGCAAACAGGGTGCTGCAACTGAGAGTACTACATCTTGCAGGCAACAGGAAGTCGACTGAGACATCGGACAGTATTCTGAGCATAGGAAACCCCAAAGCCTGTCCCACAGTGATGCACTTCCTCCATGGTCATACCCACTGCAACAAAGCCACGGCTCCTAATTACATTCAAATCGCCACAGGGGCCATTTTCTTTCAAACTACCATAGTGTGTGTGTGTGTGTGTGTGTGTGTGTGTGTGTGTGTGTGTTGTGAAGGCTAGTAGACAATCTAAGTGTCACTGTCCCTCATCAGGTGCCATCCATTGTTTTTATTTTATTTTATTTTAAACTTTATTTATTTATTTGCCTTGGTGTTTGCCTGGAACTGGAACTACAGACAGTTGTTAGCTGCCATGTGGGTGCTGGGAATCAAACCCAGGTCCTCTGGAAGAGCAGACGGTGCTCTTAACCGCTGAGCCATCTCTCCAGCCCCCATCCATTGTTTTTAAGACAGTGTATCTCCCTAGGTCGGAGCTCACCAAGGAGGCTGACTGGCCAGGAATCTGCCTGTCCCAGCTCCCCAGCTGTGGGATTACAAGTGTGCATGACTAACGTGCCTAGCTATTTTGTTAAAGACAAAAATCTCTTTAGTACATCGTCCTGGCTAGCCCGGAACTCACAGAGCTCTGACAGCCTCTGTCTCTCAAATGCTGTGTCCAAAGGTGTGCAACATCATCCTCTGCTCAAACGCAAAATGTTTAGCATACTTTTAGATAATCATATTTTTTCCTGAGGTGTTTCAGACTCAAAATACTTAGAGCCATCCATTCATGGCCATTTACCAGTATTTTATTAAACACTGGTAGATAGCTTTAAATAGATATTATTTCTAGATTCTTTTTGAGATGGGCTCTATCATATAGATGTTATTTTTCTGTAGTTAGGATTGGATTTAGCGTAAGGAGGCCCTGGAACTGATCCCAGAAGGAGAGAAGTAGAGAAGAGAGGCAAATTAACACTTGGCTATAAATTACAGATTTTACCAATCACTCTTCTGTTTTTTATTTTTTAATTTTATTTTGTTGTTGTTCTGATTTATTTTCTGAGAAACAAACAAGTTTTCTCTACGTAACCCTGGCTGTCCTGGAACTTCTTCTGTAGACCAGGCTGGTCTCAAACTCAGAGATCTGCCTGCCTCTGCCTCCAGAGGGCTGAGATCAAAGGCATGTGCCACCACAAAATATATTTTTTGAAAGATCCATGATCAAGCCTCTAGAAAATCTTTTAGCCAGAGAATCACACAGAAGTTTGAAAGCTTCCCTTCTTAATAGATACTTGTTATCAATACTTTAAATTTCAGGTCACAGAGCTGGGGATGTAGCCCAGTTGTTAGAGTGCTGCCGTGTATGTATGTATGCATGTATGTAGCATGTATAAAGCCCTGGGTTCTATCCCAGAACCATGTAAAGTAGGCATGGTGTCAGCAGGAGGTGAATGTGGGAAGATCAGAAACTCAAGATCATCCCTCAAGCACAAGCAGCCTGTACTGTATCAAACAAACAAACCCAAAAGCAAAACAAAAACTTAGACTTATCTGAAACCTTAATCTATTGTAATAATCCCTTTGGTACTGCACACAAACTTTATTGTAATGAATTATAATGGAATTTAAAAATAAAAATGGTATTTGTCCCAATAATGTTAATTTTTTGAGATTTATTGATTTTTATTTTATGCATCCTGGGTGTTTTGCCTGAATGTATGTCTGTGTATCATGTGCATGCAGCATCCCAGGAGGCCGGAAGACAATTTTGGATCCTCTTGGAACTGGAGTTACAGGTTGTTAGCCACCATGTACACATCATGCCTGAGTCCTCTGGAAGAGTGCCTGGTGCTCCTAATCACTGAGCTCTCTCTAGCATCAGAGATGCTAATTTAAATGCGACACTCAGAAATCTGTAATAGAAAAATACTGAGTACTTGATATGACAGATAGATGGTTTTCTAAGTATGTCCTGGGGAGATGGAAAGGAAGGATGAAGTCCATATCCTGACTCACCGGAGGTCAAGAGTTAGAAACCCAGCTGAGCTGAGAGATGGGTGGGGTGGGAAGAGAGAGAGGGAGGGACGTTTCTTGGGGGAAAAAAGGCCTGAGATGGAGAAGAAGAGGGAGAGGGATGGACGTAGACACTGAGTGCTGCGTCATCCTGAGGGGAAAGAGTCCCAGTATTCTTCCTTCTCCTTGAAGAGATGGCAGCAGAGATGCCTCAGGGTCCACTACACAGCAGATGGAAATCTAGGGATTCCTGGGGCTAGGGATGTGAGCAGGAAATCAGGATGACGAACGGAACTGAGGAACCTGGTCCTTCCAAGCCTGGTGTGTGGAGACCAGATGATCCTGTGAGGCCAGTCAAACAAGCTTTTCCTCACTATCCCTCCCCCACTGTGTTTTTCTCATTTGTTCATGTGCACCCCTACATATACATATATGTAGAGGTCAGAGGACAGTTTGCAGGAGTGAGCTCTCTCCTCAATCTGTGGATTCCAGGGATGGAACTCAGATCATCAGGCTTAGTGGCAAATGCCTTTACCTCCCTGGCCACAGATAAATCTTTGTAACTATCTAAGAAAGCTACCACACAGATATTCATGTGTGTGTCCAAGGCATGGTGCACCTGAGGAGAACATAGGAATGGATTCTCTTTCCACCATGTGGGTCTCAGAGATGGAACTCAATTGTCAGATTTGGTAGACAGTGTTTTTTCCTGCTAAACCATCCCACTGACCTTGGGATACATTTTTAATATATGTTCATTCTCTATCCACTCATTCTCCACCTTCACATTTTGAACTGTATCTGTTCATTTGTTTCTGTTTTTTTGTTTCATTTTATTTTGAAACAGGAACTTACATTACTCAGGAAGGCACTGAACCTTCCAACTTACTGTGTAGCTGAGATAGCCTTGAACTCTCGATTCTCAGCTCCACAGAGATGGGCTTGACGGCATGCCCCACCACCCATGCCTAGCTACATTTTGAAACACCTCTGATATCAAAGTGCATCTTAAATTTGGTGGCATATATGTGATTGTTGTCAACCGCATGGTGGCTGTAACCTACAATTAATCCAGTAATGAGACAGCAACAGATGGGAGGTAAATCTTTGCTAACTCTTCACTGGACAGCAGATTAATTTGCAGAATTTGCAAATAGTTCATAGAATGAATAAGAAATTGGAAAATAAATAGACCAAAGAAGTGGACAATCCTCAAAAGGTGAAGTATAAATGGCTGATGAACACATGAAAAAATGTTCAACCTAAAGGACTGATAACTGAGTTTGATGGGGTGTATAATATAAAATCACCAAATTAAAAAAATAAATAAATAAAAAATGTTCAACCTCACTAGCCCTCAGGAAAAGGCAAATCACATAAACAATGAGATTTCATCTCACCGTAATCAAAAAATTAACCAGTGGTACTGAGGACCCCTATAAGCTGCCAAGGAACATGTAAACTAGCCCAGTCATCATGGAAGTCAGTACAGAGGTTTCTAAAACCATAACAATAGATTTTTCCATATGACCAAGCCGTATCATTCCTGAATATTGACTTTAAAGACTCCCAGCTAATATATCACAGAGATGCTTGCACATCAGTGTTTACTGCAGCCCTAATCACAACAGCCAAGTTAAGGTACCAAGCTAGGTGTCTAACAAAAGAGGGATGGATAAAGAAGGCGTGGCTTTCATCTATAAAGAAGAATGATATCATGCCATTGGGAAAATGAATGCAGCTGGCGATAGTCATATTAAGTGAATGAAGCCAGACTCTAAAAGAACACAAACTTTTTCTCACTTGCGGTTACTAGATTTTATAAAGATGTATTCATTCTTGTATCTGTGCATGAAGATCTAAACAGAACTGTCTAGGGTAACCGGGGAACTAAAAGGAGAGGTGTCAAAAAGAAAGTATGGGGTAGGGAGGAGAATGCACTTAAAGTGAATTATATCCTTGAATGAAAATGTTCCATGAAACTTAGTACTCTGTACAGTGAATAAACACCATTGAGAAAAATAATACACTTTCAAAAGACTTTCAGGTTGGGCACAATCCATTTTAGTTGGGGACCTCATTTATATTTTTATCCTCTAAACATATTAGACTTGGCACTGAAGGCTATGCAACCTTTGTAATAATTGGATTTTGTTAAATTAGATCTGACTAGTCAGCTACAGATCCTTCTCCTGCCCGATGTAAATATAATTTTTATCTCATAAAGATCTTTTGAGCTCTAAGAAGATTACATTTATTTTTTAAAAAGTCATGTAAGCAAGGATAATGATTATTTCATGAGTAACCAATAAATGTTTGTTGCTGTTTTAAAAATACGACTAACAGTGTAAGCAATACAATGACTACATTGTATATGTGAGTGTGTGTATGTGAGTGTGCTTATGTGTTCCTAGTGGAGATCAGAGGTCAATGTCAGGTGTCTTTCCCAGCCACTCTCCACTTTTTTAAGATAGAGACAAAGTCTCACTGTGGTGGCTAATCTTAATTACCAATTTAACTGGATTTGGAATCAACAACAATAAATTTGTAAGCTGCTTAATTTGCTTAATCAGATTATCTAAAGTAGGAAGACACAGCCTGAGTGTGGACGGCAGCTTCTGGGGGCAGATAAAAGGACAGGGAAGAGAGTTTGCTTTTGTCTGTTTGTTTCATGCCTTCTTCCAAGTGTGTTTATCCCATTGCTGTGGGCCATTTCTTTACAGATAGATAGATAGATAGATAGATAGATAGATAGATAGATAGATAGATAGATAGTAGAATCTCAGCTTCTTTGGGATTCCAATGTGGGCTGAAGACCAGCAGCTTTCCAAGAAATCCTCCAGGTCTCCAGTGCCAAATTCGAACTGCTAAGGCAACCAACCTCATTGGATGAAAAACTTAAGTGTAAAAAAGCCATTGTTGGACTACCCAGGCCACAGTCTGTAAAACAATCTAATAAATCTCCTTTTTAGTATAAAATTATATATTAATATATATTCTATCAGTTCTATTCCTTTAGAAACAATGACTAAAACACTCATTGAATTTTAGCATTGCCTATTCAGCAAGACTAGATGGCCAAAAAGCACCAGGAATCCATCTATCTTTGCCCCTCAGAGCTGGGATTACAGATGAATGCCACCATGCCTGGTTTTTATGTAGGTTCTTAGGATCAATCACAGGTTCTTATGATTGTGTGCCTAGCACTTTACTGATTAAACCAGCTCCTCAGCTCCTTACTATTAAATTATTATTAATAATAATACATTTTGAGCTCATCTGGAGAAGACATTTGTCTCCAAACCTTGGAGTGGGATCTGTCCCTTCATAAAAACTTCTAGTATGTTCAATGAGAAAGAAAGGGGAGGGTGAAAAGAGATGGTAACTCCATTCTTTTCTTGGTAACACAGTACTGAATATCTGTGGTTATTTGAAAAGTCTAAATTTAGGATTCTATTGACCCAAAAGCTCTCCTCAAATTTCGCTTCTATAAGCCTCTGAAAAACATCACCAAGAATATTGACTCCTGATGTCAACTCAGGTAGTTTATGCAGATTTCCATAGTGTGCTGCGTGTAATCATATTGATCTCATCTTATGTTATGTTGATCCCATGTCACTCTACAATTCTGATTTTCTTATTTTACTATTCATTTTCTTGACTACAGGCTGGAGACTCCCAAACACACATATCAAAGCCAGTTTCCCCCTAGATCCCAACTTGCACGTCTAAATCCGACAATCTCCAAATGGAATAACCAACAAATACCTAATCACATATTATGAATTATCATCTTTCAAGAAAATGAATATATGTTTAGGATCCCTCTGCTATTCACTTTGCCTGACATCTCCTTTGCCTTTACTTTCTATTCCATTCCATAAAGCAGCCTCCAGCATATTGGGTCCCTCAATGATTTATCACCCAGTAACTTTCTCCATAGTAATTATTAGACAGAGAGTCAATCAGTCAGATGTGTAATTATCACTTTAAATGTCACTCTTGCTCTTTTGTTGTCTAAGATACTTGAGGGCAAAGATTAACTTTGCTGTCATTAGCACCCTCAGGTTACAAGTGAGTGCTTTTATATACTGGAGCTTATTATGCAATTTTTAAAGAAGAAAAGCCGAAGAAATATATATTCTAAGTCATTGCAAAAATAATTACTTTTTACTTATTTATATGTCTGTGTGGGTGTGCATGGGCCCACATGTGCAGAAGATGTAGAGACCAGCAAAGGGCATCAGATCCCTTGGATCTAAAAGTATGAGCAGCTGTAAGCCACCCAACATGGGTTCTGGGAACTGAAATCATGTTCTCTTCAAGAGAAATATGCAGTCCTAACCACTGAGCATCTTTCTATCTCCAATATGGGTAATTTAAAAAGGATTTATATTTAGTGTACACATGCACAGATGGAGGCTAGAAAATGGCTTCGGCGTCCTCTCTTCCTCTTGGATTTATCTTCTGAGGCAGGCTCTTGTCTTAGCTAGGCTGGAAGCCAGTAAGCCCCGACATCCTCCAATATCTGCCTCCCTTGGAGCTAGAATTACAGGCGTGGCAAAGATGCCTGGTTTGTACTGGGATCTAAACTCTGGTCCTCATGACTTTGCAGCAAGTTCTCTTAAGTGCTGAGCCATCTCTCCAGCCCTACTGTATCATCTTTAACTGTCCCATACCATCATCACATGGATGAGGCACAATTTATGTGTCTTTATGACTTATCTTTATGTAACTAGAAGGTTTCATGTTTTGCTATTGTAAAAGAATTCTACAGTGAACATACTTGTGGCTTCTGTATGTGTACATATATGTGATGTGGAGGCCAGAGAATAACCTTCAGGTGCCATCTGCCTTATTATTATTATTATTTTTAGAAAGAATCTCTTGGGGACCTGGGATACTCCAATAGATTAAGCTGGCTGGCCAGTTAATCTCAGGAATCTACCTGTCTCTGCCTTACCAGTGCTAGGAACACAAGAAAACAACTGCATGCCATAGATCCCTGGTTTTATCTTTCTCTCCTTCTCTGTTTTTCTCTTTCTTATGGTTCTGCTGACCAAACTCAGTTCTTCATGCTTTTAAGGCAATGAATTTACTGACTGAGAAAGCACAGCCCACTGTGTCTTTACCTCATTTTTACACATAGAACTGAAACCATGGGCTATTTAGGGAGTTGCTCATTATTAAGGTATGTCAGCTTTCCATTGCTCTGACAAACACCTGAGGTAAACAAAATTCAGAGAGGAAAGATTTATTTTTACTCACAGTTTCAAAGGTTTCACTCCATGGTGGGAAGCCTTAGGCTTAAGACTAGGAGCTTGGCCTTGAATGTTAACAAGACCTGAGGCTTCAAGAAAGACAATGTGGGCATTGTGCTGACCCTATGGCATCCTGGTTGTGGATTCACCAACATCCTGACTTGTGCTTTGTTGGCTCCGTGGAGCACTTCTCATCCCATCCATTAAGCTAGAAACGCAAAGGCTCTGGGCCTTAGGGTTGTGCTGGTGGGCTGAGACCTCAGCAGGCTCAGATTCTGCATCTTGTGGCCCTACGGGAGCTAACAATGAAGGAGGAGTGTAGGCTGGATTTATTACAAGAAGGTGGTAACATGTCTGTGTACTTTGTTCATGTAGCAAGTGCTGAGCACAGATCTCTCAGCCCCATCTAGAAACCAAAATACAGCCAACAACAGTAGGGGTTTGAGACATGGTATTCCATGCTTAGGGCATGGGGCCAAGGTTCCCTTGTAGATAACCTTTGGCCCTTGCTCTGACTTGGTTTCCCCTTCAACATCCCTGATTCTTCAGGAAGCAGAGACGGGGGAGAGCAAGGGCCTGAGAACAAGTTATATGTCACGGGGTATGTCTCAAGACCACTGTCCTTCCAACTAGGTTTCAGTTTCTGTTTATCATTTTTCACTAGCTGTCTTAGGGTTTCTGTGAAGAGACACCTTGACCACAGCAACCCCTTTATAGGAAAACATTTAATTTGGATGGTGTGGTGGTATATATTTAATAATAGTCTGGAATATCAGAGAGTCAACCACAGAGCCAAACCATGAAGATCAGGTGGTAGTGGCCTACACCTTTAATCCTAGCTTTAGAACTGTTGAAAAAGAAAGTTAAGATAGCTGGGAGGGGTAAGAGAAGTGAGGTTTTTCAGCCCCCCTGGATGTTTCCTTGGTGGGCTAAAGAGAGAAAAGTTAGAATCAGGGATTTCTCGGAGACAGGCCTGAAGAGTTGGCAGGTAAGAATTGGTTGATTTGTTCCCTTTCTCTGATATCCCATCGATCCCCAATATCTGGCTCCAGATTTTTATTATAATACTAAAAAGAATTCATTCAATAGGGTGGCTTACAGTTCAGAGGTTTGGTCTATTATCATCATGGTGGGACCTGGCTGCATCCAGGTAAACATGGTGTTGGAGGAGGAGCTGAACAGCCTTACATCTTGAGCCCAAGCAATGAGAAATGAAGTGTCCCTCTGAGAATACTTTGAGCAAAGGAGACCTTAAAGCCCATTCCCCAAGTGACACACTTCCTCCTACAAGGCCACACCTACTCCAACACATCCATACCTCACAATAGTGCCACTCCTTTGGGGGGAACCATTTTCTTTCAAATCATCACATTAGACCATCAAATTATAAGCCATTTGGAAGATTCGATCCACTGATGATATCAGAGCTTTCATGACTCAGGCATTTCCTCCCAAACCTATCCAGATGACACCAATCAAACCTTTAGCACATGGCCTATTGGAATAAATTTAGATCCAAACTTGCCCAGCATGGAGGTAGATGTCTTTGATCCCAGCACTTGGATATTCTTTTAGGGCCAAATCATAATACAAGATGTTACAGTCTACATGTTTAATGTCCCCCATAAGCACGTGTGTTTGAATACTTGGTCCCCAGTTAGAAGCATTGGCAAGGATGAGGGATATTTAGGAGGTACAGAATCTCTGGAGGAAGTAGAAGGTTTTTATGACAATAAAACCCACAAAAACTTCAGGGTTTTATTGTCATTGTTTGTTTGTTTTGCTTTGTTTGTTTTTGAGACATCTAATTCTGTTGCCCTGTTTAGCCTGGAACTCACTATGTAGACCAGCCTGGCTTAGAACTCTACTTGCCTCTGTCTCCTGAGTGCTGGGATTACAGATGTGCTGTATCATGCCTGGCTGACTTTAGGTGTTATAGCCCAGCACCACTTCCTGTTTATTCTCTGCTTCGGGACAGTGGGAAGTGTGACTAGCCACAGCCTCTCCTATCAGCATCCCCTCCCTGGCATAATGGGCGGCAGACCATTCTAAGCAGAGCCCAGATAGGCCTTTCCTTTCCTCCTCTAAATTCCTTCTTGTCAGGAGCACGGAAAAGTAACTGATGCAAGGCTTTGGTACTAGTGTGCCTTTCTCGGAGCTGGCCACGAGGAACTTCCTTTAAACACAAGGCACCTATTCCTTTAAAGGCAATGTCACTCCTTGGAGTGATCGGCTTTTGACCTTTAGAACGTACACAAGTAGGAGCATCAGATAAAACACTGGATGTTCAGTTGTTCTATGGTATGTGTGTGTGTGTGTGTGTGTGTGTGAGAGAGAGAGAGAGAGAGAGAGAGAGAGAGAAATTTGCACCAATTTCTGCTCTGAACGCTTTTGGCTTGAGTTACAGAGATGGAAGGATCCTCTATTGTGATCCATAATAATTCCTTCCACTCAAAACTACATTTATGTTAGTGATAATAACTCTTGAAAAGTCCTTAGAAATGGAGTCAGCTGTCAAAAAAACCAAGCACGTGATTTTTTTTTTTTTATAAATAAACAAGATTTTTTTTTAAACTTTATTTATTTATCATTTATTTATTTGCCTTGGTGTTTGCCTGGAACTGGAACTACAGACAGTTGTTAGCTGCCATGTGGGTGCTGGGAATTGAACCCGGGTCCTCTGGAAGAGCAGACGGTGCTCTTAACCACTGAGCCATTTCTCTAGCCCCCAAGCACGTGATTTAAAGATTTGGACTTTGGTACCATCCTTGACCGGCAGGCAGAGAAGAGGAACAGTCGATGATTTGTGCAGTCTGCCTCCACCTATAACAGAACCTTATACAAACACCGAGAGAGGCTGGAGTACAGCTCAGGTGACAGAGAGCTTACCTAATATGTACAAAGCCCCGAGGTCAACCATCAAGGCTGCATACAGAATGCTGCAGTGCATACCTATAATCCCAGCACTAAGGAAGGGAACAGGAGGATCAGAAGGAAAATGACATCCTCAGGCTACGTAATGAATTTGAGGCCAGCCTAGACTCAGGAGACAGATCTCAAACCAATATCAAAACCAAAGCCAGAATAAAAGGAAGGGAGAGAGGGAGAGAGGGAGAGAGGGAGAGAGGGAGAGAGGGAGGGAGGGAGGGAGGAAGGGAGGGAAGGAGGGTAAATACAGGGCTAGACCAGGTTCTTACTGAGGAGTGAACACAGATTCTGAGAAACTGATGATCCTGGAGTGAGCAGGGAAACCCATGCCCCACACTTACAACTTGCCCTGCAAATATTTTCTCTCTCAAACTTCACTTGCAGCCTTTATATTTTCCTTCATAATAAATTAGTAATGTGAAGTAAATGTCCATTAGGTTTGCAAGCTTTTCTAGCAAATTATTGAAGTAAAGAGAAGATGGAAATTTGAGATTTGTAAGCCAAGTCAGACAGTAGGGCTCTTGTGTACAATTGAATCTACCAAGGGTTTGTGTTAACTCCAGACACCCAGTTGGTCTCATGAGAATTAGAGAATTAATTACACAAGGAATAAAAATCCTTTATATTAGGTCTCAGATATTTGAGAAGTATTGATTAATAGTAGCTTTCATTTTAGTAAATTAAATATAAATGAGAAATTATATTGATCAGGGTTTTCTAAAGGAACAGGCTGATAAAATGAATCTGTGTATTTACGAGCACTCGTGTGTGCACATGTACGTGCGTGTGTGTGCGTGTGTGTGTGTGTGTGTGTGTGTATGTGTGTGTGATGTATTAGAGCAGTTTACAGGCTGTGGTTTAGATAGTCTAATAATGCCTGTCTCCAAATGGAAATGACAGAATATAGTAGTTGTTCAGTTAAAGAGACTAGATGTTTCAGCAGTCTCAATCTGATGCTGGCAGCCCAGGGAGTTTCTAGAGAGCCACTGGTCTTCTGTCTACATGGAATCCTGATGAGGGTCTATTATCAGCAAGGGAATGCCTCAGCAGCACAGTAGGTGAACTTGCCAGCAAGGGTGAGAGCGAGCAGGCAAAAAGCAAAGCTTCTTTATTCCATGTCCTTTTATACATAGGCATGGCCCAGATTTAGAGTGTGTCTTCCCAACTCAAATAATCCAACAAGAAAATTCTTCACAGGCATTCCAGTCCTTGAGTTTTAGTTAATTCTAGAAGCAGGCAAGTTGACAACCAAGATTAGCCATCACAGAGAGTCCTAGCTAGTTCTCTTCCTGTTTCTGTGATAACTCACAGGCTATAACCAGCCATCAAGGGAAGCCAAGGAAGGAAATTGGAGGCAGTAACTGAAGCAGAGATCATGGAGAAAACTACACTGGCCTTTTTTTTTTTTTGCATAGCTTGCTCAGCTATTTTATTTGTACCTCAAGTTTGTATTATAATAACAGCCATATCTATTGTTCTTTTTAATTATTTCTTATATTTTTGAAATTATAATTACATCATCCCTCTTTCCCTTTTCTCCCTCCAAACCCTTCCATGTACCCCTCCTTTCTGTCTTTCATATTCATGCCTCTTTTTTCACTAATTATTATTACATACACATATAGATCTTCATTAATTGTCATTACATGCATATATAAGTTTTAGGAGTCAGGCAGTGGATTCTAGACATGGTTTTTCTGGATAGTCCTGGCTGTCCTGGAGCTTGCTTTATAGACCAGGCTGGTCTTGAACTCAGAAATATACCTGCCTCTGCCTCCTGAGTATTAGAATTAAAGGCATGCACCACCACTGGCTGGCCATAGACTCTTAAACCTGCTCAGTCTGTATAATGTTACTCGTACAGATATTATCAGGGCTGACCATCTGGTATTGGATAACTAGTTGATATACTCTTCTTTGGGGAAGACTGTTTCTCCAGTTCTTCCCCAAAGCAGACATCTATAAAACTGCCACACATAAGGATCCTGTAGAAGAAGGGGTGGGAAGATTATATGGTCCAGAGAAACAGGGAGTTTGCTGTGGAATGTCAGAGGCTATACCCATGAAGTCTCATGAACATGAAGCTTAAACATGAGCTGAATAAGAACAACAACTAGACATGCTAGCAGGGACAGGGAAAGCCCACAGGACCTCAGCCACACACAAAAAGATTATATTGCTTCTTTTATACAACCCAGAACCAGCTTCCCAGGAGTGGCAGCACTACAGTTGTCTGGGCACTTCCATACCAACCAGTAATCAAGAACATGCCCCATAGACTCACTTAGAGGCCAATCTGAAGGAGACATTTTCTTTATTGATGTTCCAGATGACTCTAGCTTGTGTCAAGCTGACAAAGCAAACAAACAAAAACAACTAGCCAGAGAACAGCAAAAATGGGGACATTGTTCTACTAAAATAAAAAGATATTTAGGGCCTGGAGAGATGGCTCAGTCAGTAAGTGTTTGTCATGCAAGCAGGAGAGCTTGAGTTCATATCCCTGGCACTACACAAAAAGCTGGCACAATAGTGCACAACTGTGATCCAAGAACAGGCAAGATGAAGACAGGTGGAGTCTTGGTGCTTTCTGCCCAGCCGTCAGTCTAGCCACATTGGTTTCCAATGGTGATGATGATGACAATGACAGTGATTGGGATGATTTTAGGGCTGGGAATGTGGTTCAGCTGGTAGAGTGTCTATCTAGCGTACAGATGCCTAGGTTTGATTCCCAGTACATAAATTGAGTACGGTGGTACATGCCTTTATAAGCCAAGCACTGAGGAAGTAGGGACAGTAGTATCATGAGTTCAAGGTTATGTTTGGTGACAGGGAATGCAAGACCAGCCTGGGCTTTATGAGTCCCTGTCATCCAACAACTTCTTTTTTCTTATTAAAAGATTAACTAGAGAGATGGATCAGCATGATAGAGCTGCAGAGTACGTGAGTTCAGTTCCCAGCACCTATAGTGAACAGATCACAACTCCAGTTCCAGAAGATTCAAGGCCATCTTCTGGCTTCATGTGCAAATACACTGTGTCCTTCCTCCACATACACACAATTTAAAATAAAATATGCTTAAAGAGAATGAAATATAAACTCTACACACTGCTGGTGTGAGCAAATGCAGGGCTTCTCTCATGGTAATTTGATGGTGAAGGCATCTTCCCTCATAATTCCACACCTCTGTGTTTTCTTTATGAAAACAGTCATTTGTGTAAGGGTAGCATGGGAGCTGTGCTGGGTTTGCAAACACATAGGAAAGCAGTGGAAAGCTCCTGAATGTGTGTATGCCTCATGTGTGCAGCTACTGGATACCAGCGCTTAGGAATGGAACATCGGTCCCCTGGAAAAGCAGTATTTGCTTTGGACCACTGAACCACCTCACCAGCCTCCCTCCTACATTTAAAAGCCCAGGTTTATAACACCAGCCAAGATCTATGGTGTAAATACTCCCACCTGAGTTAACTTCAAGCTGCATTTATAGTATCCCATGACCATAAAATTGGAGAGATAAAGGCATAGTTGGCTCTCATGAGCTTATGCAAATGGGTTCCTCTCTCTCGTTGCCTCCAGACCATTTTTGCTCCCTTGAAACTCGGTCAATTGAAGCATTCTTAAACATGATGAGAGGCCAACAGGAAAAAAAAAAAAAAAAAGACTGTGAGGTGGGAAAAGGAAGTCCATGCAGATCCACCCACAGCTAGACCCCTGCAGAGTACATCTGGATTGATTCCAGTTAGCACCACACGGAAGGATTGACTGCCTTGCCAACGCACAAGAATGGGAGAAATCCTAAACTGCTGTGGATGAAGTCCACTACATTTTGAGTGAGTATTAATCAGCAATAGGTGACTGCACATAAATTGCCACACCATTGTTTTAAAAGCTCAGTGTCATTCCCATGGGCAGAATTTAGTGGCAACTGAGCCAGGAAAGCATAGGACTCAGGTTTATACTCTGGGAAAGGCATTTGAACATAGCTTTGCAGTCCTCCCTGTCTAGCAATACTGCCCTTGGCAGGCTAGTTCCTTTAAGTACTATACACCCACACATGCCTCTCCAAACAATGCAGCTAGCAACCTCAGAATCCTTTGACTCACTCACACCTCTGCAGGGCTGCACTTTGAACAATGTATAGCAATAAGTTTCCCCATAGCTGGAAACAATCAAATTTAGAATTTCAAATATAGGTCTAGTAAATCTAAGTCTGAAGACTAGAAGGACCTGTCCAGCCTCAAGTGGCTTTGGGTACATGAACAATATGACAAAACTGTGTTCTCTAGTAACCTTTCAAGGTTATTTATCTTCTCATATTTATCATCTCATATTTATGCATAATTGGGTGTGCATATAGTTAAAACCAGATGAATTATGGGAAGGGTTATAGCTATAAGAAAAATTAACAGAGGAATTAATGTATCCATTAAAGTAGAAAACTATCCAAATTTTGCCACTTTATAATCATTTCTCACTTACCTTAGACTCCATAAAGAGAGGTTCCATGCTGCAGCCTGGGCCCTTGAGTACACTAACTCAATCTTGATAGTGACTCCCTTTCTAATCTACACTACTAATTGTCCAAATAAAGTTACATTGCTTCTCTTGAAAATCTGTGTGAGCTTTTGTTTTCAACTGTTTAGCTAAAAGTCCAAGAACCTGGAAATGTCTGACCCAGATGGCAACCAATCATAACATGCCTGCTCCTTGTTAGTCCAGCCTGTGTGTCTGTCTGCACCATTTCAAAGTGCTACACTTGTAACTTGCATCTCTTTGAAAGAACTTGAAAAATATCTAAGCACTATTGTGTAATATGTGTGTGACAGAGATGTGTGTATCATATGTGTGTGTGATGTATTGTGTTGTGTGTGATATATGATATATGTGTCTCTGTGTGAGGTGTGTGATCTGTATAATGTGTGTGTGTGAGACGTACATGTATGATGTCTAATGTGTATGTTCTCTCTCTCTCTCTCTCCCTCTGTGTGTGTGTGTGTGTGTGTGTGTATGTGTGTGTGTGTGTGAACACTGTGGATGTTTGTAAGTCAGAAGACAGCTTTTGGAGCTGATTTTCCTTTCACACAGTAGTTACTGGGCATTCAGCTCAGGTCATTAGGTGTGTTCTGAAAGCACTTTTGCTCAGGAAGCTACCATGATGACCTCTTCTTAAATAACAATTTTACATTTTTATTAGGGATAAATCAGCTGTGCTCTCCTTTAACTTTTCTTGTGATTTGGAAATTTTTTAAATAATGTTATATAGTAATAGTAAAGTTAATAGAGAATTTTTTGCAAGAAAATATGATTACATTGTAGACTTGTTCTCTGGACCTTGGGGCTGGAGAGATGCTTTGGTAGTTAAGAACATCTGCTGTTCTGCAGAGGGCCCAAGCTTGCTCACAACACGAAGTTGGCCAGCTCCCTCTCACCTGTAACTCAGACCCCAGCATCCTCTTCACCCCTCCTCAGACACTTGCACTCATGGACACACTCCTACACACAACACACACTTCCAGAAGCATAATTAAAGCATAAAACACTATAACCTCTGAGAAAGTGTGTAACTCTTCATATAAAATGTGGCACTTCTTTGGGCAATACTTCAGTGAACTTAATCAAATCCAGATATTTAGTCTTTAACATTTCTTAATTTATTCTAATTACTTTCCCCAGATGTTATTATACTCTCTGTTTTCTTGAAATGATATCTCCAGCTGACACCTAGTATAGAATACACTCCCGCCATTCCATATAAAGAATAATATAGACTATTTTCCTGCCACTCGGCCTTGAGCACCCCTGGTTCAGGTGTTTTAGGTACTGTCACAGGGTCAGGGTTCAGTCAGTTTTGCATTGAAGCCTATAGGAAGCCTTGGCATCCACAGTCTCTTTACACATCAATTTATAATTCTGCAAACTTGAAATAGCATGATATTAAAAAGTTATAATTTTGCATGCCTACCCAAACTAAAAAAAATACTTAAAATTGGATGGGATTCTGAAACAACAAAGGCACAGTAATGATAAAGCTAATGAAACTAAAAAAAACAATCTTGAGGTCAGTTAATAGTAATTGATAAATTGCAGTTTCCCATCCCTCTTTCCTACTCTTCCTCCCTCTCAGATATTCCAAGCTAACTTCGGACCTTCCTATGTAGCTAATCTCGAACCCATGATCCTCCTGCCTCCACCTCCTGAGTGCTTGGATTACAAACTTGTGTACCACCTCACACAGTTACTGTGATGCTGAGGATAGAAAAAGATTAAAAGGGCTTGTGCTTTGTGCCTGCCAGGCAAGCTCTCTACCAGCTCAATGGCTTCCCCAGCCCACTAATGCTGGCTCCTTAATTCAGACCATTAGTTGGTACTATGTGATATGAACAACAGGGGAAATTGTGTGAGGAAGTCCAAGAAACTGCTTAGTTTATTTTTGTAACTATCCCATACTTCTAAATTATCCTCAAATCTGGGTGCCCTCTGTAACAATCTATTCTGGTGACTGTTTCAGCTCTATCAATTATACTGAAGAACTCAGTTGAGTGTAATTTCCTTCAGGGTCTCATCACCTCTTAACACCACCACCTGGGGCACCAAATCTCATTATGCTTTTTGGTGAGTTCAAACTATGTATGAACTACAGAAGTTACTTTTTTCCCTCTGTTGCTAAGGGGCTAGGGTGGTACTTAGTTGGTAGAGTGCTTGCTCAGCCTCCATGCAGCCCCAGGACCATCCCTGCCACTGCATAAACTGGGTGTGGTGGTGCATGCCTGCAATCCCAGCATTTGAGAGAAGGAGGTAGGAGAATCAGAATTTCTAGGTCATCTCAGCTACCTAGTGACTTTGGTGCTAGGCCCAGCTATGTGAGACCCAATCTCACAAACAAACCAACCTAAACCTCCCTAAGACCACATTTAAACAGGTGCCCTGGGAAATGCTGTAGCAATATTATTTGAATGAATGTTCTGAGACTGTTGTTGACATTATTGTTATTTCTTCTAGAGAAATAAACTTGAAAGAATTATTAGAATAAATTTGTCAAAATTTACCATGCTGTGAGATTATGTCCTGGTACATTGTAAATATATGTCCCACCTACTGGTTTAATAAAATGATGATTGGCCAGAAAGCAGACAGGAAGTGTGGGCAGGGCTACCAGACTAAGAAAATTCTGTGAGGAGGAAGAACGGGGCAGAGATGCCAGCAAACACAGAGAAAAGAAGGCCAGAATGATGCTCTGAGAAAAGGTACCAAGCCACATGGCTAAACAAATTAATGGAAATGGGTTGAGTTAAGTTATAAGAGCTAGCAAGCAATATACCTAAGCAATAGGGCAATCATCATGAAATTAATATAAGTTTCTTTGGGACTTTGAGACTCCTGGTCCAGATCTTGAGGCTAGTCTGGGCCAGAAACTTCATATTACATTACCATACTGTCACATCAATTATACATGTATGCCTATTTATAAAGTTTGTTATTGTGTGTATATGAGGGGTGTGTGTGTGTGTGTGTGTGTGTGTGTGTGTGTGTGTGTGTATGTATGTGAGAGAGAGTTAGGGGAGATAGTGGAATTACACCTGTAAAAGCTTATTGCTCTGGGTGATCTTTGAACAAATGTGTGGTTAGATATGTAACTTTGTGTGTGGAGTCTGAATTCAAAGCCACTAAACAGACCTTTATCCACCTCTGTGAAGCAGAGGCCTGAGGGTGTTACTGAGGATCCTGAATGCACACTCAGAAATTGTTGTTGGGTATTTGGCTTTTGCCTAGGCTCGTGTAAGAATTTCTCAGCATACTTTTGTCTTATTGCCAATCACAGCAAGCATCTTGGGAGTGAAGTGGAAAGAAAGCTAGGTTCTTGTTTTATTATCTTGTCTTCCCTTATAGTTTTCTTTGCACATAAAATCTATCTTTTTCTGGCTTCAGAGGTGTAAAAGAAATGCCGATAATGTAAATCTGAATGTTTCATAGTTCTCATTTTCTTCTTAGATCATATTTTGAAATATTTGCACCTCACCTTGTGTCCCACTTCTTACAGTTGGTTCCTTCTCATGTTGACTGGGTTTTCAATAAACAGCACAGACACAGCCCATCATACTTTAAAGTAATAAAGTTTACTACTTAGTTCCATCTAAGGGATGGCAAACACTATTAAATTCTGCTTCTATGCACACAAGTTGAAATAAGACAAATTATCTCATATAACAATTTATTTGGGGCTGGATATGCATCTCTGTAGAGTGCTTGCTTAACATAAATAAAACTCTGAGTTTGATCCCAGCACCACATAAAACAGTCATAAGGTGTGCGTGCCTGTAAATCCAGCCATTGGGTGATAGAGGCGGGCAGTTCAGAAGTTCAAGTTCATCCCCAGCTATTCACTGAGGTAAAGGGCAGCTTGGCTGTGTGAGACTCTGTCTAATAAACAAACAAATAAACAAACAAACAAATAATATGGTACAGTATTTGCAAAATAGATTCTCTTTTAGGCAAAGTTTCTTTATTTCAAAATGAAAACAGAATGTGACAAGTGGTGGGCTATCATAAGGTATTTGTTTGTTTTGAAACGCCTCCCATCTTATTTGGAGTTTTAAACCATAGTAAATTCAATCACAAAAGTAATGTGGCTCCAGAACACTGAAGGAGTTTCTTGGTCTATGATATCATTTCCATCCTTAATTCCTTCCTTTCACAGAGGTGGAACACACCCAGAGTGGTCAAAATACTAAGTCTTCTTAATGTTTTCTCCCTTAGGGTGTACTTAAGTATTCAAAGTAGAGGGGGCGGGTCTGAATGGAATTAGAGCTATCATACTCCACTCACATACATCATCTGCTTAAAAAGGTGTAATGACACCCAGCACTTCCTAGCAACCAAGCCTTAGGGCCCGGCTCCATTATCTTGGAAGACCTTCAATTTTCTTTCCATTAGGAATCCATTCTGTTACCACCCCCCACACTAACATGAATTTCATGATGGTAGGACTTTTCACAGAAAATAACTTGACGAACAGTAAGAATTCAACTTTTTTCTTTACCTTCCTCCTCCTCTTCCTCTCTTTCTTCTTCTCTTCTCCCTTCTCTGGTTCTCCAGGAAGAGCTCCCCGGTTGGTCCAGCATGGTCTCCGTCTGGCTGTATAACTGAGGATAACATTTCTGACCCTCCTTGTCCATCTCTTAAGTGCTGGGAATACAAGAATGTGCTACCACATCCAGTTTCTGCAGTGCTAGAGCTGGAACCCAGGACTTTCAGCATGCTAGGGTATGAATTTTACCTGCTAAACCACATACATCCCCAGCTCTACTGGATGGGTTTTTGATGAATGCATTATGAATTAATAACCCTGTCCTCACTAAAGTATGGAAGAATCTAAGGAAAGAAGTGGATAGTAGTAAAAAGGAAGAGTGTTGGGAGAGATGTCCAGAGGCCTGTTATCAGTTTCACCCGGGGTTGATGAAATGGGTACCCTGGGCAAGTTTTTATTCATCTCAAATGCCATCTAAATTCTCTGCTATGGTTACAGTCTTTGAACAGTGGCTTATGGTTTGTTTCTCTTTCTGGTTAATTTGCAAACTCAGGTAATGGAATGTTAAAACATGACATCTAAACTACATTGTGTGATGCCACCTGTCCTGGAGCAATGTCCTTTGAACTTAAACAGTTCATCTCCACAGAAGTAAGCAACACTTAAAACACTGAGGAAGTAAACAGCCTGAGTGTCATAGAATGTTCCTTAAACTGACAAGGTTCTCAAGGCTCATTCCCTGTGTTTTATAAGCAATAAGGATTGCTGGGGAGATGACTTTCTCACTTGCACAGCTGCCTGGAGGAAGACGTACGGTTAGGTCCAGAGATGCAGCTTTTATGAATCATCATCCATGCTGGGGTTGGATGTGGCTGCCTTTGAGTCATCCATCATTCTGTGAGTAACCCTTCACTTATACTTCTGCTAGTAACCCCAACAAACTCACTGGCTCACTAGACTAGGATGGAGACCCTCCTTTGACCTGTTGTGGTCACCCATCACCACAGATTATACATTAGAATACATCTTAGCCTAAAATATAAAAGCATATGATGTTAGTAACTATTCCAATTTTGGTTTATGTTCTATGAGACACTACTTGGTAAAAGACTCTCTCTCTCTCTCTGTGTGTGTGTGTATGTGTGTGTGTGTGTGTGTGTGCATGCGCTGAGTATTTCCTAGGGGCTTTGTTAAGTATTCTCATACCTGCATACTTCACATTGTTCATTTACTATAATTAACAGGTTGCTTTTCTAAGGGAGGGTTATTGTTAAAATGGTTTGAGTTGACAAGATTCATGAAAATCAAAGATGCCAAGTCTGTGACTCAGATTGCATATCATAGCTGAAATCCGGATGACATTAGCTGAGCAGCCAGAGGAGAGAAAAAGGCCCTATTATACACCTAATGTACTCTTCATTATCACCTAAAAATACTGGAGATGAAGGGCAAGTTGAATCCTGCTTGCAGACAGGCTCAAGAGCATTTATTCTTTTATTAGTTACTTTTCTCATTGCTGAGTCAAATTGCCAGATAAAAGCACATTAAGAAAGGAAGTTTTTATTTAGGCTCACAGTCCAGGGGTGGGAGGGATCCCCACTGTGGCAGGGAAGGCATGACTGCAGAAGCATGAGGCAGCTGGTCACACTGTCAGGAAACCAAGAGAGATGACCGCTGGTGCTCAGTTCATTTTCTGACTTCATTCAGTCCAAGACCTCAGCCCATGGAATGATCTGCCTATAGTTAGGGTAGATTTTTTCACTTGAGTTAACCTAGAAACCATCTCACAGACATACCCACAGGTTTATCTCCATGAGATTCTAGACCCTGTCAACCTGACATTTCCAATGAACCATCACAGTTTTGCCCTTAACTTGAACATTTAGGGAATTGAGACAGTTGGCATTTGGAACTGCAGCTTTATGTGTCTAGGATGGGAAAGAGAATTCAGGCTTAGATAGTCTATTTAGCTTACCAAATGATCATCCAGTTAGAAGGAGATGTCATACTTCAATGTTTTTTTTCCCAAATTTATTTGTAACTTTGAAAACTATAAAATGTCATGTTCATTCATTCCACATGTGCATACATGTATGGGCACATGCATGTTCCCCTTCAACTGACATCAATGTGTTAGCATAGTGTCTATTCCAACTCTGGTTAAGCAATTGGATGTTTGTTCATCCCACTTCATAATTCGTCACTTGTGAGTCACTCTTCTGGCTTCACGATTGTCTCTAGTGGTTTGAAGGAAAAACAAACCAACACCGGTCCTGCCAATCTCAAGACATTCTACAAGATACTACAGTCCTAGACCAAGAGAACACATTGGCCACAGAATTCTTTTCTTTATTTCTTATTTTTCTTACATGTATATATTTGTGCATGCCATGTGTGTAGGTGTCCCTGGAGGTGGGTAGAAGGTGTCAGAGCTCCTGAAGCTAGAGTTATGAAGAACAGATGGAATCATAAGAAGTTGCCAGCTCCCTAACATGGGTGCTAGGAACTGAATGAATTTGGATCCTCAAGAAGAGCAGCAAGTACTCTCAACCTAATCCCTGGGCAATCCATCCTGAATTATTAAAATACTATGCCTTTCCAGTAAACACAGGAAAAATGTTATCCTCACCAATTATTAGAGAAATGCAAATTAAAACTCCACTGAGCATCCATCTCTTCCTAGTCAGAAGTCAGTCACTGAGAAAACAAATATCCAATGCTGGTGAAGCTGGGGGCAAAAGGGACCTTACACACAGATGGTGCAATGTGCACTACTCCAGGCTCTATGGAAAGCAGTCTGAAGTGTCCTTCAAACCTAAAAGGAGATCTACCATGTGACCCAGCTAGACCATTCCTGGCTATTTACTGAAGGACAGTAAGTCAACACATCGCAGAGACTCTTGTACATCCACATTAACTGTGGCACTAGTCACAAGAGCTAAGTTACAGAACCAGCCTAGATGGCCAACACCAGCAGGATGAGTAAGGAAGATGTGGTTTAAGTAGGCAATAAAAATTTTCAGTCATACAGTAGAACAGAGTTGTGTTTTTTACAAGAAATTGTATGCAAATGTGGACAGTTCCACTAAGTGAATGAAGACAGTCTCAGGAAGGCAAATACTGTTGTCTCTCACATGTGAGTCTTGGCTTTTATATAGAATCATCAAATCCCATGTGTCTATAATGTGAAAGGAACTGAAAGTATCTAGAGGTACCAAAGGGACTGACTAACGAAAAGTGGGCATATGTGAGTGGCAAAGAAAACCCAAGAAATATAATCTCAAAAATAACAATAATAAAAGATGCTAGGCCTTTCAACAAATAGAGCTGAGACAACTAGGTGTACAAATGCAGGAGAAACGACAGAAAAATTAAATGAAGAATTTTAAAGACCTCAATGTATGGCTTTTAGGAAAAACCATATGCATAAACAAATAGCTGGAGTTATAGCTCAGTGGTAGAGTTCTTTTCTAGCATGTACAAGGCCCTGGGCTTAATTCACAGCCCTTAGATTAAAAAAAAAAAAAAAAGAAAACAGACATACATTTTTGTGTTCTCTGATAGGCAGAAGCATCTAAGCCACAAACAAGAGAAATGCCAGAGTCATTTGACAATAGATATGTGAAAGTTTTGTGCTTTAAAAACTCCTTAAGGAAAAGGAAAAAAATAATCTCTATCAGATGAGGAATATATATATCTATAATATATAAAGAACTCATGATTTAACAATAAAAAGATAAAAATAAAAAGTAGGTCAAAAAAATCTAAACAGACAGCTCAAAATCCTTCAGTGTTTAGGGACAGAAGGAAAGAAGGGAGGGGGAAGGGGGAAGAGGGAGGAGGAGGAGGGAGGGAAGAGAAGAAGAAGTTTGCTTCTTTTTCCTGGAGACTTTTTAGAAGTTTGGGAAAACAACTTGGGTGAATTCCCAGTTTCCCGTGGTAATTCATTGTCACACAGCATCTCTGATCCTTGGAGTAGGAGGGACCTGGATCCAGTTCCTTCCATGAGGAAAGGAAATATGGCCTCAGAAGCACATCATCTTCTCTGGATTGTAGGCCCTACCTGAAAGAACTACTATTAGAAGAGGTCCAGTCTCTAAGGACTTGGGAGGGATGGCTACAAACAAAATTCAGAGGACATGCAGACAAAGAAGCAGGAATTAGTGGGACACCAAAACCCAACATGCATGCTTGCCAAAGGGTGACCTTTGTCTCTGGACACGTGCATGGACTCCATGGTGCTGTGAAATGTTGCTTCGAAAGGGGACAGCTCATGCAGGTAAGAAGTCTGAAGGCACAGCAGCTGTCCAGGAGCTCACTTGAGAGCTGCTCCTACAGAAGACTCAGTATTCTCCTGTGCCCCCTGCAGTTCTCCTCAGTCAATGGCTGTGGGTTCTGCTGAGGGCCTTCCCCTCCTCCTCACCTCTTCAGCATATGATTTCCTTCTCTACTGCCACCAAAGAACTGGTGTCTTTGTTTTGTATTCTGGAAGAAAGTCTGTTGTACCCAAACACCATTTCTCTGGGTCAGTGATGTATATATTATTATGTAATAATGGGCATAATATGTAATACTTTATGTGTATGTATATTAACTATGTTATATGACAAAAATGCATAATCAACAAGAAGCAAGTAAAATTCTCCACAAATTAGAAGAGATCTTTAATCACATTATCTAAATAGAAATGCTGGCAATCTTTAGTGTATTTTCTTATAGCCCTTTCTCTTTTAGAGAATGATGGATATTAAATACCTATATACACACCTCGATGCATAATTTTAAAAAAGACTCCCCATTCTAATATTTGTTAACATAACATAGGTTTTGTTTTTCTTAAGGAAGCTTTCCTATTCAACACCATATTGTAAGTTTTGTAAGTATAGTACATGTATCTAATAGTAGAGACAATAAATGCCTCTGTGGTACTAATCATGCACAAACCATGACTTCGTTGATAATTTTCCCTTTGTCTATCTGATGTAGATCTGAGACCTTTGTTTTATTTTTGGGACAAGTCTTTCTATGTAGCCCTGACTGTCCTGGTACTTGCTGGATACATCAGACTGGTTTGAACCTACCGAAATCCACCTCCCTCTACTTCCAAACTGCAGGGATTGAAGGCATATGCCACCGTGCCCTGCTACACACAGCTTTTGACTTTTGAATTGCATTTATATTTTTATGAGGTCGATAGACGTATGGAGGTTAGAGAACAACTGTGGGCATCAACTGTCTCCTGTCACTGTGTAAGTCTTGAGGATTCAGCTCAAGTCATTAGCTTTGGTGGCAACTGTTTCTACCTGCTGAGCTACCTCACTAGCCTTATATTTAATGGATATGCTTCTTTGTACCCTCTGCCTAACAATGATACATTCTAGGTCAACCTACAGAAGTATGAATGGCTTTATATACATTTTTGTCCTTTATATAAAGTGAGAGTTAAGGTGACTACCATGGATATCATAAATGGTCTTAGGACTGTCCCCTCAGGAGATCAAGAAGGATTTTTTTTCATACAACTTGTGACAGCTTACTTCTGATGCTTGTATCGTTTGTTTGGATGATATTTCATGTTGTGTGATATTGAGAGCTGTTGCTAGCTTGTCACTGACAGCCTTCCTTCCTATATAATTTCAGTCTCCTCTATCTGTTCAGCCTCTTGTTACTCCCTGAAAGCCCTTAATTGCACACATCATTCTTCCAGCCATTCCCTAGACTGAGCAGGAACACAGCACACCAATAACAATCTGTTACAATTTTCAAGGCCAGGTTGACTCTGATATATTTGACATGACCCCATGATTTCATGATGCTCCTTCACTGAGTGAGTGCCTGCATGTGCTGTATAGGCAAATGAGTGCATTCACATGCAGAAGCCCGAAGACACCTTCTTCAGCTGCTGTTGCTCAAAACTGCCACCACATTCTTTAAGTTGGGATTGTTCACTGCCCTCGGAGCTAGTTGAGTGGGGTTCTCCTGACTGGCTCCCTACTGCTGGGATTACAGACATGCTACCACTCTTGCTTTTTTCTGAAGTCTGGTGACTGAGTGCAGGCCCTTGAATTAACATGGCAGGCATTCTACCTGCTGAGATCTCGTCCCAGCCCTTCTATTACCTTTAATTTCCTTTTCCCCTCAACCAATATTTGTTGCTCTTATACTAGAGGGAAGATACAATTACAAACCTCAGAGATACACAAGGGACAGGACAGTCTCTGTTCTCAGTGAGCCTTTGTTCAAATGTGGGGATAATGACAGCCAACAAATACATAGTATGTCAGGATATTAAAAATGACACTATAAGAAAGCAAAACAAGGAGATGGAAGCTGAGCAGGATATGATGGGGAAAGGATGCTCTTGATGTAACTAGAAAGAGAAAGCCATCTAGAGTGATATTAGGAGGTACACAGAAGAAATATGGATCATGTAGGAATCTTGAGACAAGCTGTTATAGCCGAGGGCAGGTTAAGACCTGTTTTAGACTAACCATCCTAAAACTTACAGTGTTTAAAATTATTATACATATTTATTATTGCACATTTTTATGGGCTAATAATTTGAAAGTGACTTGACAAGATGGTACTGGCTGGGGGATTCTTAATGGCTAATAGCATTTTCGGCTCTGATGGCTGGAAATGGTTCACTCACCTGATGGTGATTACTGGGAGGAGACCTCAGTCCCTCTCCTCCAGGGTTTCTGCATGCAGCAGGTAAGTCTGCTTATGGCACTGAGATGGTATGCTTATAGAACAGAAGCTGGCTGCCTTCCCCTAGAGAAGAAAGGCGCAGATGTGTCTTCATGGCACTTTCAGGACAGACTGACTCTGCACTACCCAACTGTTAGGCAAATCAACAACCCCATTAGTGTGGGAGGGATCAATACATGGTATGAACCACAAGGCAGTGATAACATCTTAGAGACTGGTCATCACGGTAAGGGGAAAGGTTGACAAATTTAACAACCACGGAGGGATCGGGAAGATGGCTCAGGGATTATGAGTACATACTGCTCTTCCAGAGCACCTGAGTTTGATTCTCAGCCCTGTCACTCAGAGGACTTATATGAGTTTTCAGCACTGACATTGGGTGACTCATAACCACCTGTGACTCCAAGTCTAGGGGATCTGATACTCTTTTTTGAATGTTTGGGGTACCTGCACATACTCACACAAATAGTCACACACACACACACACACACACAATTTAGATTAATTATTTTTTAAAAAAGACTTGTGAAGGCACCTGGTTGATTGCAGTGGATATAGTTAGGAGATGCATAAGAAGATAGAGGATCTTGGGGCTGGCAGGCAGCTCAGCATATAAGGTATTTGCCCTTCCAGAAGGATTTGATTTCCAGGACTCACATGGCAGCTCACAACCATTTGTAACTCTAGTCTCACGGGATCTGGTGCCCTCATCTGACCTTTAAGAGCATTGCATGCTTATGGTGCACAGATATATATGTAGGCAAAACACCTACATGCATAAACAAAACAAAACAAAACAAAACAAAAGAACTCTCCTTAGGCTAAAGCAGGAACTGTATGCTGAGTGAGAACAGAAGTTACCCTAAGAGGGGCAGGATAATTCACTGAATGACTGGTTCAATGTGTTCTTAGAACATTTTCCTTTCTTTCCTTATTCTCAGTTGACGTTGCCAGTTTGTGCCTCAGAGTATTGTGACAAGGACAAAGGCAGAAACAGCATGAGTGCAAGAGAACCCCTGGTGCAGTGGAACCCATGGGATAAAGAATTGTCTTGGGTTTTGTCCATACATACCATGGGTGTCTCATTTGTGGCCTATGAATTGTAAGTGCATGTGTGCATTTATTTTGCAGAATGTATGACAAGGAGCTGTCATGTACATACATCCTCACTTGAGAACCATATGGTTGAGCTGTAGAGAAAACCTCACAAATACACACAAAACCCTCATGTTATTTATTTATTCATCTTAGTGGATGTTGTTATATGCAATAAGTTCTATCTCTTCCTCACAACTAGCTCTGCTTATTTTTTTGAGAATCCAGCTATTATCTTTTGAGGTTTATCATTGGTGGTTGATTCCTGCCTCATTCGAGATTGCAGTCCTGAAGGCAGCTCTCCTTTGAATGTGAGAGGCAGAAGAGAGAAAATGGAAGCCCAGCAATTTGGGCACAACTGGACAGGCACAAGCTTCTCCAGAGGCCAGCTGAGTGCTCGGACACTGCTGTGCTTTGTGAGTTCATCCATTCGCGCAGTTCTCCTTATGTGTGTCTCCTCTAGGCACTAGGAATTTATATTATTTTTGTAAAGACCTCATGTTCTTAATATTTTTTATTCTTTCAAATTGAAAACTTATATTATGCCTGTCGGTTATTTTTTTTTATTTTTAAATTATCAATAATATTTCTTGGCACCTGGCCACACCCACAGCTCCTGCTGCTGCTGAGGGTATCTGCAAGGATCCCTACCGCGACCCCGAACTGAGTGAACTGAGCAAACTAACTGCAGGGGTCTCTGAGGGGCGGATTCGAACCCTGACCAGAGGTGAGGAGGGCTCGGCGGGCCTCAGCGCCTGTATCCTGGCCTGGGAGGGAGAGTTGACCTCACAC